>DWHO01001694.1:0-14773 GCA_018247575.1 Eurytides lysithous rurik | reverse complement strand
TGTTGTCCCGTGAAGCGCTCCATCGTGACTAAAATTGCATTAAACGACGCACAATTCCCCGCCACCCGCGCGCCCTTTGCTCTCACGGTTTTGGAGAAATCAAGTGTTGCTATTTGCAAAAATTTTTGGCCCACCCTGTATTATTGACTCGTTACTTAATTGTTATGTATAATATATTTGACAAAATTGTTGTAGAATAACTTAACTGTAACTAATAAATATTACTATTTAATTTATATATATATAAAAAAAAATATTATTACACCTTCACAAACACGGTTGTGCCAAATATGTATATTTGGCGATCCCTGCTTGTTTTCCTTATAATCAATTTAGCGCGTCCAAATACTTCTTTAATCGGTATCACTTCAAATGTAATTAGAAAAACAAAAGACATATTGTCCTTTTAATTATATCAAATCTTCGGTGTTTTTATAAAGAACTAGCTGTACCCAGCGCGCATTGCTACGCCACATGACAATCGGTTGAACGGGCAGAAGATGCTACTCTGCAACGCCACCTTGTGGCGAGTTACATCTATGAGTATATTATACAAACCTTCTCCGTGGAAAAATACATATATGTATATATATATATATACACTAATTTTCATAATAATCGGTCCATTAGTTTTTGAGTTCATCGATGCAATACAGACAAACATTCATTTTTATATATTTATATATAGAAGATAAATTCCAATAGCAAATGTTAAAAAATAAAAGCATACGGGGATCGTTAATTACTGTTTTTTGACCATATTATTCTCAACGGACATCGCAACGAATGTACCATTTTTTTTGTCAATCTAACCAACCGGATTTGTGACAATGCGATAAGAGTTCAAGTGTACCGGAATTCCGAATTTAAAACTAGTTCCGTTCAACGGTCAGACGTAGGAGAGACGCACAAAGGAGCGGTGCCGTTTGCAAATTATTAAATATGTGTATAAAGATATTGTTTGGTGTGTAAGAAAAAAAAACTTAAAATCACGTACTTGATTTAAGTTTTTAAGTTGGGTTTTTAAAGAAGCAATACATTTTGTAGTACAAACAAATTGAAAATATATTAATGTATCAATATCAGAAATATACAATTATCTACAATAAACACTCATGTTAATCTGTATTAAATTTTGTTTAAGAAAACGTGCGTCATTTCGTTTGACAGAATAGACGAAAATCTTTTTTACTATGGCCTTATAAACCGTATGTGAGGTTCAAGGTGTCAACATATAACAGATTGCTCTAATGTATTCAAACACATACATACATCATTTTATTTCTTTGTTTGTCATAAAGATATACGTTAACATTTAAACGAAGCAGAAATATTTTACGTGCAGCCATATTTTACGATTAAGATCAATATCTAAACAACTAACGTATGACTATAAAATATAAAATAAGCGTATATGTTATTTTTATCACTCGGTACTTTAGTTATGCAACATCTATGTGCATCCCGCATGATTAATTAGCGTTCACAATCTATTTTTACATCCAAAGGAGTCCAAAATACGATATCGGTTTATAATATTTAGTCCAGTAGACGAAATAATACTCACAGAGGCGAATATCATTTTATTTCTAGAAAATTATGTAATAGATTGTAAAGTAATAGTTCGCTCATAAATCGTTTATCGGGCCCCTTCGTATTGGAGTTGGGAGATCGTAGGACAGTCAGGGCCGAGTTTAAAAAAGTGACTAGAGACCACGACGTTCGTTGACCTGGTAAATGTTTACTGTCCTTGGACGGCAGCCCGCGAGCCGCGGAGTGCGTCCGGAGTGACGTCACCGCTGAGGTACCGATGGGTTTCAGCATAGATCAAGTCCCTATTCCTGTATAATGTAAGTATTCCAACGGATACATTGTACATTGTACACTGTTGTATGTATGTTCCTATATTGTATCGTGGGATATTTGAATTTGCTGTTATGTTGTGAATTGTAGTTGTTTTTGTATTACAAAAATGTTGATGTGCGTTGTTTAAGACAAATGATAAGAAATTTGGATGGTCCAGTACTTGACTTTTGACTTTGACTTTGATGACTGAACTCAGTCATCGTACTGGAAACTTAGGTTGTAGTATTTTTCATTTCATATATGACATTGTAAGATTCTTAAAATTTGTCATAGATAAATGTATACAAAAATAATTAAAATTCTGTCCCGTCGCGGACAATAATGAGGTCGTTGACTCTCAACCATCCGGCGCTCAATGAGAACGCAGGAATTTAAGCAAATACAATTAAATGACGCAACGTAAATATGTGTTAAAACAGTAAGGTAATAAATCAATTAATCTAACAGCTTAAATAATGGACGCGACGAATTCTATTTCTCATTCTATATAACTCTAATGTTACCCTGTCACAATATAGAATCTTGTCATAATTGAAGGGTACGAACAAAACAGTTCTAGTCAGAATTAAAGTTTTGATGCCAAGAGTGAAGTTTTGATTACATCAACATTAGAATTGAAACATTTTCAAACGGTTCAACATTCATATTTCGTATTTCTTGTAAAAGTACAGCGATAAAACTTGGTTTTTTCTTATCTGGCCAAATTCCATTTGCTGCTTATTCCGATTCCGTGATGTCGTTGTTGTACTATACAAGAAGCAGTTTTTTGTCCAATTCCCCATTCTCCTTTTTTATCGTTGCCATTCCGTTCTTAGAACGATTTTGGGGCGTGACGTTTCGTTGGTGGACGTTGTTTCGTCACGTTATTCTGTTTTCAGTTTGAAATTCGAACGCCGATTGCTAATTCGCTGTAACTGGGACCAGTTGGTAGGAAAAACGGCGTGTCGTTGACGTCGTCGGCGCATTAGCACGCGGCCCGCGTCCTGTGGGAGCTGCTATCTCGTAGCAAATTCCCGTACTGGATTCTGGTACTTCCACATAGTTGCGGTCGACGGCATCTCGCTAAGTTTTTGCGGGCCGCTTCGAAGGTCGCTCGAGGCGAGCAACGAGCGGTCTAGCATTCCGCTCGCTATGAATGAATAGTCGCCCGACTGGTCGCCTCATACGCCGGATTCGGATTAATTTGACAACAAACATTTAGTTGGCGAAAAACCGGAATGGCCGCGAGCCACCCCGTGGGAACGAATCAGTTTTCTACGTTATCGTCTCGTCACACAGCTCTTGTAGTATCGAAGTTTCAGGATTTATAATGATTTATGCCAATAGCCGCACGATATTTACGTTACTTTGACAGAAATATTTACTATTCAGCAAATACATGTTGTAATATCAGTTAATATATCATTAATGTTTCGGTGGAATCGGGTGCTTAGATCTAAATGATATAATTATGATTATTAATTTTTAAAACAAATGCCACGTGAGGCCAGTAAGTACTAGTATCCCCCTCCCCTCTCGCCTCTCTTTTTTCTGTCTTACGTCAACAGGGGTAATGTTATGTAGTTTCTCTGGAGTTCGTGGCCAGATCCTTAGCTGAAGCTGTAAAAGTGACATAATATCACACAAAGAAATAATTTGTAGAGTGAATTATTCTTGACTTGTAAAGTGTATTTATTCTTCACATGCAAAAAGTAATGTAACTCGTATTAATTATATTATGCGGTATCAAAATTTGACTGAAAGGCTTCCATTCTCTATTCAAGGTGGCACATGTCCTCTGTATTGTCAATGGCGTTTTAATATTACGAAAAAGATATTGCCAATAATGGCTTATCAAACATTGCTATTAAGTTACTATCTCTTTGGCCATTTATGTAGCCAAGCTTTAAATGAGGGCTTATTCAAGAAGTTTTCTGGCTCGAAACGAAAAACGTACTAAAATATCAATTACTTTTAAGTGTACTGTACACTGTGTAACAATTATAGGGGGATTTATCACAAAATAAAGCGCTTTGGTTTCACAAGCTCCCTAGAAGGAAGGAACTACCCAGCCGGTCGATTCGCGTAGGTAACGTACAAATACAGGTAGGCCCAGTAATGGTCGAGATATTTTCTCGGGCTTACACTGGATAGTCGCTGGGGCTTCGAAGCGCATTTGAATCGCTTGGCTCTCCAAGCACAGATTGCTGCCTAATCTTGGGGGCCCCAGGGTAGGAGTTCACCGCCTCTGTGTGGAAGTCGTGCGATCGATGGTCGGCATACAGTGGGCCCATATGGTCACAACGACTGTCATGCGCTCAACGTTGCAGAGCTAAGCTTTATAACCTGCAGCGAAAAATGGCCATGAGATTCGCACTGTCCTAGCACGGTTTCCGCCATCCAAACGCACTGAGGATGGCAACCGAGGGACCGATTTTTAGTGGGTAAAATTCTCACATAACCCGGTCTTCATCCTAGAGGGCGTGGTATCTTTTGAAGATTTCCCCTCGGTAAAAAAAAGGGTGGAAAAAGCTCCAAATAGACGAGTCTACTGGACGTTCCCTTAGCACGAATGACCTACAATTTTTTTCTCAGCTTATTGGAAATAAATCGCAATATATGAGAGGCGATAACGAGATATCGTTAAATATTGCTGGCCGCGCTGTAAACTGTCAGGTAACAGGCGTTGGCCGACGGCTTTACCATAATCTATACATTTATATTTGAATAGAAACGCTAACTATCAGGCCAACGGGTGAAACTATATCTCCAAAATCTATTTAACACGTGTGTTGTCACCGAGTATTTTTCCGTTTATTTGCTCAGGGCCGGAAGTGCGATCACGTATTGTTTATTACCTCCATTCCTTAGGCACGACCTTGACTATGATGATCAAATCATAGAGCATTTCGCATAAAATATTCAATGAGCGTGTCGGCGTAATAAACGCGTTGGCGTCTTATTACTGCAACTTTTGACGTCGTTTCTATGAAATGCGCTGTAGCAGTTCCGTAACGTTATATCGTTGCTAGAATTTGCTTGTGTCCATGATATTTTCCAGGCACGAAGCAAATTCTATTGACGTTTCACACGTTAAAGTTGTTTCTTGAAAATGTTTCGTCAATATCCATTAAAAGTTTTTTTTAAATGTATGTATTTGCAATAATTGAGTCAATATATAAAATCAGCAGTTTTATGTCTTCCAAAAATAAAAACAACCATCAAATCGAATTCCTAATGTACGTTGATATCGTTTGGAATTGCAAAACCTATTTATTAACATTACATATTAAAATTGTGTTTGTTAGTTTGTTTTTAGTTTGCGTAACGAAGAATTAACGGTCGGTATAATTGTTTGGCAAAGGTACGGAGAAAGAAAGTCTATACTTTATATCCCAGAAAAACTAAAGTGACTTATAATCAACACCCACGCAAGCAAATTTCAGTACTTATAAAATAAATAAAATAGCCTATTTAAACATCGTGAGAACCACTTGCATTGGCAGCTATTTTTTCGGTGGTAGAGCCACGCAGCAGATCGCACCGCTGTTGAATGGGCCGACTCGGGCTAGGTAAGTACCATGAACTCAGAGAAAAACGGTGTAAAGTGGAACTGTATATGGTTCCGCGTTTCATCCGGTGAATGAGGTAGCCAGTGAACCGCCGCCATCCGCCCGACCCAAGAAAATCTCACCTCAAAGGCCAGCAACGCATTTGCGAGTCTTTTGATGCTGCGAATGTCAATGGGCAGCGGTGATCGCATACCATTAGGTGAGCCATATGCTCGTTTAATACCTTCTCCATAAAAAAAAACGCCAAGCAGTAATGTTTTAGCACATAGAATTGCCAACACATTATTGCTTCTATCTTCTGAATTATTTTAGTTTGAAAGACAACGTCACGGTATAATTACTGGGCATATTATCAGGCATATATAACGTCTTAAATCTCGACGTGAAGAGAGCAGTTCTGTGTTGTTATGTTATGTGGTTAACAGCTTACCATCAGACGCATGATTTGGACGTCTCGTCATTTTCTCTCCTAATAATAATATTTTGGTGAATAGTATGTTTATTAAGATTATTGAGTCATTCAGAGAGGGCTTTGTTCTAAGACAGTGTCAAGATTTTCGTAGCACGCTGGTCACTAGGGTACTGTATAATGCGTTCGTCGGGAGACACCACCCGGAGGTACTGACGGCGCTGCGGCTCCGCACGCAAGCGAGCGTTCCACTTCGACGTCGCCCTGCTATAGTGGACGTGCCCTCGTCGAGAACTAACCTTCTTCGGTTTTCTCCCTTGTCGCGCGCCATATAATTAATTAAGAGGGTGTTGATTTGTTTAATTGTAGCCTGTCGGGCACATAAGGGCAGCACATAAATTTATTGATAATAATTGTATAAAGTATAAAAATACCCTATAACATTGCCTTGGCCAACGCTGCAATGATTTTAAATTGGTGTATATACAAACAAATAAATAAATATTTTTTTTCCCGAGACCATAAATTGATAAGAGTAGAAAACTTTTTCATAGCCACTCATAAAATTTGAATTAATTATAACGAATGGAATAAGCATCCACATTTCACTGCGACGACTTCAGAATAATTTGGCTATAATTTGAACTATATTAATGCAAAATGTCATAATGTTTTGTTGCTGCTGCATATGATGGAGAATCAAAAGATAATTTTTAAAAAATTTTACATTTTCGCGGCTTCGGAAGTATTAAAGCTTTACAGAGCCTCATAGATTTAAGAGAAGACAGCAGTTCATACAAGATTCATGACGGCAAAAGACATTTTTGCATTTATAAAACGAGTATTTTGTATATCGTGTTTTGTGTTACGTTATGAGGATTTTGTATATCGTGCGAGGTCAATACTTTCATCATTCTTATACTGTCTTATGCTGATTTTGCATTGACGTTCGTAGATGGGTACTATGTGTCCATATTTCTGCTGTGTAAGTACCTGAATTTAAACACAATTTTTGAACATCAATCGATAGTGGAAGTTACCTCGTACAGGCGATGCAACAAATTTACGGATTACACCATTAAATAAGTTGTCAAATTCTTAAATTAGTTTAATTTCGCATCTGTGTAGTGATTTTTATACGTGAAAATTGTATTTTTAACGATAACTTAAGCATGGTTGTTTCGTTGTTACTAATTGAAGGAAGTTGATTTTTTCATTTGTTTGCAACACTGTTAATTTATAGCGTATGTTATTATAAAGTCTAGTCTCTTAAGGTGTTTAAGGCAGGTGTTGAATAATTAGTGTTTTCACCTGCTTTTCTATTATAATAGTTAATTATATGGAAATGACAAAATAAAAATTGACCGCTGTAAGGTCGAAACGTGTAAGTTTATGTGCGATTGTTATCGTCAGGCCATATAAATGGATTACCCTGATAATATTAATTTTCCACAGAAGAGTCTGACTGTAATAAGTAGGAGAATTTTGAGAAGTTCGTGCGTTTTAACTATTAATTATTTGAAGTTATTCATGGGTCCCGTTTTATAATAACAAATACACCTCGAGTTCTATTCATTTAACACACTCCGGCTTTTATAAGTAGTAATGTACTTAAAAGAACAATTTAAATTCAATATTTTTGCTCTTGTATTTAGAAGTAATGACGTATTGTCTTGTATATATAGATGTCATATCAATCATATATTAAAACTACTATTTTAATTCAATTGCATTATTTATATGTTGTAGTCAATATCACATTCAGTTTTCGTTGATAAAATACTAGTGAATCTTTTCGCCGAGAATGCTGTTTGATTAATCTTAAAAAATATATAAATATCGAGAATTCTTTGATCAGCTTGTCATAAATTTCCGAAATACCAAAGTTTTCAATGATCGAATTGTTTACTTTTTAGTTGGGCGCAGTCTGAGGTAGTGCCAAAGCTATGCAGAGTAAGTAGTTTTGTAGGGGCACAAAGTAGGGGTAGTTAAGAATATTGTGTAGCACTATGCAAAGTAGTTAATTAGTTATAGGTAAGCTTGTCGCTTCACGCCACTGGCTCATGTTGTCATTTGATTTTGAAAACGTGAGACGGAAGGCAATTCTAGGCAATTAGATTAGATTCTAGGCCTTAGAAACCAGATCTTGGCTGAATAGCCAAGCGTGTGACCTTTTTTTTAAACTAGAAAAAGGCATTTTTGCTCATTGGCCAAACACGTAGACCGATATACATTTCGTAAAAAAAATAATTTTCCCATCGAAATTATGTTTACTATTACTATATGTTTAAATGTGATGTGTTAGTTAATAGTGTTGGAAAAGAATTCCGATGTTCCCAGTGTCGATGACTTGTAAATTAGCGGACATATGTCCGATTGTACACCATGTGATAAAGTTCGTGCCAACCATGCTCATAGAAAAATAGCGCTCTCGAAAACCTATTCGGCTCATGTGTTGCCAAACAAGAGCATTAATGTGCGGCTGATAGCTTTACAGCCAACTTGCCCCCAGCGGTCGACCGTGAACCCGCAGGATTACGTTTATCTGTTTAGCATCGGGGCCCACTATTTCGGCAGATGCTCGCTAAAAGGCGACTGATAAACGCGATACAAAAAAAGGACAAAAAACAACCTTAGAGGTATGCGGCGGCGCGTGCAGGACTTCACGAACGTGTAATTTCTCGTCTAATAAATAGGGCAGTGCTCACTTTAAATTTGTCGAATAGGACCGACTGACCGACGGATGGTTTCAAAGGCCTCGCGTTACAATGAATTGAGTATTGACGTAATATACGATTCGAACATAGCCATTTGCATTGCGTGAATGGCACCGAGTTCGGAATGCTGAAAGCCGGTTTTATGATGTTCAAAAATTTAGAGGAATAAAATTTGTAATAGTTTAATTACAGTAAAAGCGAAAGAAAAGCTAAACAGCCCTATTTACCATTTCTTAAAAGCGAAATAAAATTTATTCGTTAATATAAAGAGATCCGCCTGGAAGGCGTTCAACATAATTCCGAATAGACGTTATCGCCTTACCGCGGTCCAGGCGCCCCTTAACCGCCCAAATACTAATAAAACCAGTTCGAATCGGTTCGTCGAATGGCCTCTATTTCGAGAACACCCGCCGCGTCCTTATCGGGCCTTCGCGTTTCTTGCTACGACCTACGTGTACAGCGGAGCGAGGCTTACACCCTGCTGTACCCCCGTAATGCGGTATGTGACCTACCTCCTTGTACTCGCCGACTTCCATATAAATATTTGAGCCAACTTAATTTTAAGTAGACGGCATATTCCGCCGAATTAATTAGCATTGGAATCACTGTTACATCCGGAAATATTATTATATTACAATTTTTAACGTTTGTAGAGTTTATATAGAGCCTGCTGTGTTGGGAAGTAATATAAAAATGTCGACGAACTTTTAACGGAAATCCAAATACGATTCTGAAACATTACGGATCTAAGCTCTGTAGCTGTAAGAATTGTTAGAGTAGAGTTGCGATTAATGATCAAATTTATACAGACAAGTATGGCGGTGGTACATTTGGCGGTTTGCGGGCGGTTGCCGTGTTGCCTTGAGCCACGGGCGTGCCAATGACTCGCGGGCCTTGAGTCCGCAGACAGAAAACGCGGGCCTCACCGCTGCCGCGCTCCACAGTCTATAATCTATAGGTACATACTCTATTTTTAATACGCCAACGCCGTAGACGTCTTGTAACGTTTTTACGGCACAGCATTTGCAATAATTTGTTGTTTATAATCTGTGGGAAAAAAAGAAATGTGGAAATTACTCACTATCACAAGAATGAATAAACGGATCTGATTTCTTTAAAAAAAAAATTGTTATTCAAAAGCAAGGTTCATGCTATTATTTATAAATTATGAGTCGAGGAAGAATTAATTATTATTTTGCTAAAAAAAGCTCTTTTTTTTTAATTAAATCAAAAAAGCCACCTATATTTATTTGATTTACATTTTGTAGAAAAAGAGTTTATTGATATTTATAAGGCAAATATCCCAAGGGTATTTTACACTTTAAAAAAGTTGTTAAAAGCAATACTTTAATATTTTGGTGAAATGTCTAATATGTGAAATATACCTAAATCTTTAACATTTAAAAGCCAAGGTTTTAAAAGCAAATAATTCTTTTAAAGCCTAATGTGCTATTAAATACTCATATTAGGAATGGCGTCGTACTGACTTAAGACATATCGGCATAGGAAAACTCAATTTCGTCAATAGTCTTAATAACCGTAGACTATAGAAGTGTTGGTAGCATTTTTTATAAAAAAACGTTTATTTTTGGTTGTTGTTCACATCCTAAAATGATCAAGTATATTTCACATTGCTCGAAGTTACGGTAATATTTTTTTCGCTCGCTTTTAATTCAACCTGAATTTAAAGCAACCTGAGTTCAAATCCCATTGCCGGCAGCAATAAATTAGTTAATTCATAATTACAAGTTTTAAGTGCTGATTTAAATTTATTTAATATGAAGTCCGTCAATCCGCAGTGGGGCCGCGTGTTGATATGTGCCCTTATGCCCTCTGTATAGAGGTCTGTGCCCAGCAGTGGGGATTATAAAACTATACATAGGTTCTGTGTTTAATCTATACAAGAAGCAAAGTTTCCTTCAAAAAAAGTGCAAAAGCTTTGTTGATAGTTAAATTAATTGTTTTTTTTTTGACAATAAAAATGTTTCTCGGTAAATGGATGGAATAAATTATAGAATAATGTTAATAAAACTATAAAAGGTACTACCTTTTATAGTTTAAGGTAGCTAACGATAAGGCGGCTCTTCCAATGGAACTTATGGATTACCTTCGATTATAGATCTATAGCAATCGTGAAGTTGCAGTTACTTTGTCTCCATAAGAATGTGTCCCAGTTACTTTGCTCTCAAGATCGAATAATGGTTGAAACCATTTAAAATAAGGTAACAAATTAAAGACTTTTTCAACCGTAGGTCATTTACATCTGACATTATGACACTACAACTAATTAACGCGATAAAATCCATAAAATATATTTTTAATGCATGTTTAAAATATAGGTTTAACTTTCGTTAGGTATAGGTTAATCGTTCTTTTTAAATGCCTTATAAGTAAGGCAAGCTTAAATAACACACAGTATTTAAAAATTACACAATAAAAGATAAAACCCGTCTCTACCCTGAGTCAGTTCGTCAGCCAGAGATGTAAGGTGGTATAACTCTATGCTCACTTATTACGCGGATGACATTTCCTTCCGAAAACGGTGGCGTTTATACATAGTTTTTTGGCCACAGTATAACCAACAATACAATGTACTTCCCGGATTTTGGGAGTTGCGAAATCATCCTGTTACCTATTTTGATGTACGTTATATTTTCCTTTTTTCATTCGAGGTATGTTAAAATATTGGCGGGCGCTTATCACAATCGACGATGTCGGCCAAATAGGCGGTCGAAATGGGGGCGTTATCGCTTTGTACACACGCATTCCATAAACGCAAATGCCATGCTCTGTATTGGCAGTGATACTAATCTGAATATGCTGAATGTGGCGGTTGAAAGGCTGGAATTGCGTGCGCATTGACTAACACCCGGTAATTATATCAGGGCACTGTTCTAACGAAATAACGTCGCGCTGTTCCGTTGTACAAAAATGGGTATGTTAGTCTGATCTTCTTCGATGTGGCAACGGAACAAATCCACGGATAGGGTAAGGGTTTGAGTGATCGCCATGTCAATTGCTGTTCCCTGCCGTTGCTTTGTTGTTGGTTTGACCAGTGGAATATAAAACGGTTCCAGTCTTGGTGTACTTTGCGTCCGTGATATAAGGTTTTTAAAAAACCCTGCACCACTGATTTAATTTTAAAGTGCAGAAATGTTTTTTTAAAGAAGAAGCAAAAAAAAAGTAACTTATCGTTATGACTTTTAGCATGGCTTCAAAACGGACGAAGTGTGACATAGTCTTTATTTCATCCCGGAAATGTTATACATAAAAGGTAGAAGAGCTTAGTACCACGACCTCAATGAAAATCAGGGTGAAGTCGAAGTTTTTGTGCTTACTAGTTTCGTTCGGTGGCCCAACCATTATCCCATTCCTTTCGCCTCCTTTTTCTAAAAAATGTATACTTCAAAATCCGGCAACACTTTTGCAAATGATGTTGCGAATATCCATGGACAGCGGTTTTCACCTACCATAATGTTAGCTGCTTGTTCATTTTCTGTCTACAGCGTAAAAAATGTGAGCGAAAGCCGGTAAAATAAAAAAGGAGAAGCAACTAGGAAGACGTGAGTTATTCACAGTCAGTGGTATCCAATTTACTAATATTTCATAATATTACCACTGTAAATGTTATATATAAAAATTATCATTGTAAATATTTGATGAACCAAAGAAACTAGTAGACGCTATTCTGCAGATTTCACAAAATGTGTCATGAATTACTGAACAGATTCAAATAAATCATACTTCAGTTTTTAGGTTAAATCTTATGTTGATGATCTTAAGTTTTTACATAACAGTCACCATTGCAATCTCTATTTTTTTTAATTGATTATAGTATATAGATTTGTTCTGTTATATTAAAGTAATCAAATAAAAAAAAGAATACGATAGCTTGAAGTTTGTCTTATTAACATATTGGAGGACGGTCCGAATTATTCATTTTGTTTTTAGGTCCGACTGTCAATGAACTAAGACGTAGCATTTAGTGGGACTATTGTGACGGTCTTAACTAAAAGATCTAGTCATGTGGAATACAATAGCTTGAAGACATTCATAGATTTAGTACAGTATATGATATAAAGAAAGAGAGGGCTATAAAAACGACGGCAATCTATTAACAAAAAGCTGTTTGTGAAAGGCTTCAATGATGGGACATGGCTTATTATTCGTGATGGATTCAAGATCTTTATACAATTTAAATAATATACTTTGTTAACATGGCAAATAGCTGGCTGTTACTTTCTTGCGTAGTACCTAACGTTAAGAATAAAGTTTTAATGTCATTTAAACCTGTACCTTATAGAAGATCTATGTCTTGTACCGTTCTCCACGGCCGATATACACTTCGAGTTCTGTTAAATATGACGACATTCAGTATACTGCAAACACATTTCTTTTTGGATGTTGAAATCGAAACGGTTGCGAAAAAAACTTGTATGATATTTGTTTGATCACGTGATTAAATTGTTGTGAATGGCTTATTATGCGGTATAAAAAAGGTCGATATTAAATTTACTAATGCGGCAAAACACAATAGAACGAAATATTGAGAGGTATGACAACTGCCCAGTATTCGCTCTGTATATCAGGACTAAAAGTGGATACAGTATATGATGTCGATCTGAAAAATATAAATTATCATATTACTGGTTTTAAAGGAAACAAATAATATCATAGGATCTTTTCAATGTGTAAGACCGAAGATATAGTTTTTATATTATTTATTAATATTTTATTATCTATTTTATTATAAATAATAATTATTTTTCTTATTTTATGATTCAATTGTATTTAAAACAAGTAAATTCATGCTCAAACATGAGAAGCAATTTCGAAGTAATATTAATCCTTAACAATAAAATGTATTATTAAAATAGTCAAGAAGCAAGCATTTCTTATATAACTATCATTTTTAGTATATTTATTTTTCGTATTGCAGTTTCATTGATACCTTAACCGAAAATTTTAGAAAGCTATGAGTTTACCTTAGTGCTGTGTAGATGTACGCGTTGTATGATCCTAGAAAAAGCCGAATGCCTAGCCGACAATCTAGAAGACCATTGTAGCCATTCATCAATCAAGCCCCTCGCGCGCACACGTCGATCCAACCCTAGCGGAGGTGGACCGCGAATCCGACCGTAGGGCTGCGATACCACTAGTAGGAGATCCCCTCAGTCTAGTGACCCCCGCAGAGGTCAAGGATATCATTATAAAACTAAAGCCACGCTCGGCCCCGGGGCCGGACAATATCAGTAACAAAGTATTAAAGAAACTCCCAGGCCCAATCGTCTGTCTACTGGCAACCATTTTTAATGCTCTCCTCTCCAGCTGCTCCTTTCCGCACGCCTGGAAGGAAGCTACAGTCATCGGCATCCATAAGCCGAACAAATCCAGAAACTTCCCCTCCAGCTACCGGCCCATAAGTCTCATTTTTCAATATCGAATTGAGGGCACCCTATCCTCTACCCGTCCCCTCAGGGCCGGAGTCCCTCAATGCTCTGTCCTCTCCCCTCTCCTATTTTCGCTGTACACGAGCGATATCCCAACAGATCCTCAAGTCGAACTCGCACTTTTCGCGGACGACACTACCCTTTATTACACGGATAGGCTACCTGTCCGCCTCCAATGCGCCGCCAATCGCCTGGGCGAATGGTTTCGCACTTGGAGAATAGACGTCAACCCGGAGAAAAGTGTAGCAATAACCCCGGGCTAACTTCCTAACCAAACCTCTCATCGGTCCTCTCACCCGCGCTCGCCATCACAAGCGATTAGCCAGATCACCCTTTACGGCCAACCAATTCCTTGGAAGAATGAGGTCAAATACCTTGGCGTCACTTTCGACGCCAAAATGTCTTTTAGAAATCACATCCAAACTGTTAGGAATAAAGACGTCTACGTCTGCAGCTGTCTCTACCCCCTAACAAACCCAAGGAGCAAAATTTCCTTAAGACACAAGCTCTTATTGTACAAAGCCTGCGTCCGTCCTATCTTATCATACGCAAGCCCATCCTTCGTGCATATTCCCCAGTGTCACCTGAACCGCCTTCAGGTGATACAAAATAAATTCATCCGCACTGCAACCGGTGCTGAGTGGTACCAACGCAACGTCGACCTGCACAGTGACTGCAGACTTCCGACGTTACGTGAGCACTTCCGCGATCTATCAACTCGCTTTTTCGAAAAGTCTGAGAATCACCTAAATCCTCTGGTGGTAGCCGCGGCTAATTATC
>DWHO01001693.1:0-14774 GCA_018247575.1 Eurytides lysithous rurik | reverse complement strand
CCCCCCCCCCCCATTTTTTTTTTCACGCAGAACCCGGCATACGAGATTTCTGCCTGGCTGGTGGGCGCGGAGATGTGTATACGCGCCCGGGCGGGCACACGGGGGGCGGGGGGGGCCATGGGGGCGGCGTGGATCACGGGAGCAGCGTAGTGGGCCGGGGCGTAGTGCGATGGAGCGTCATGGCGGACGATGCTCTGGGAAGACACTGCAGAGTGGTGCAGCGGCAGCAGACCAGCATTGACCGCGGCCAGTAAAGCGCTAAGAACGAACACCTGTAAACAAAAATACCACTTTACATATCGAATATAATAAAAGCCAAGTATATCACCACAGTCGAGTCTAAGCATAAAACTTACTTTGGAGAACATTTTGCTTTTGCTAATCGGAGCAAAGGACTGATATCGTTATCGGTGTGGTGTGTGACTTTTATATGAAAAGCAAAACGGGGCAGCTTTTGGTGGTGGTGGGGTGTGCGGTCAACTCAGTTCCGTAACTTTGACACCGCGAGGTCGCTCACGGCTTGCATGCGAGATATAATAATAATTCATTAATCCACCTCTAGCCGTCGGCGCCTTCGCTCTGCAAAGGCGACTACCGGTGATAATTACGCAGTAAATTGATGTTGCACAAATAATTATCAATAGGTATTATATTATTAACATTATGTATCTTATTAATGATATGAATATTATTCTCTACGAATGACTTCTTACGCATATGAAATCTATAGAATATTATATTATTGTGTAAATTAAATTTTTAAATATCTTATGTACACAAATAATTTAAAACTATCTAAAGAAAGCCAAAGTATCATTCGTATTATTTACAGTTCAGTAACCTGGAATCTTGACTATCTTGTTAATAGATCTGTAAAATATACGTTGGCTTGTTTGGCGATTGCAAGTTCGCAAGCGAAAGCCTGGCCTTCAGCTCATTTTAAATGAACCATTAGCTATCTATGAATTTGACAATTTATCGATATGTGGTCGCCTACATTACCAGCCTTACATTATTACAATACAGAATTGCAAAACGACAATATCGCGTGCAGCAGGACCTAAACCACACCGGTGGTCAACGGTTCTGGATAACATCTGGTGGGTATTTAATTTCCTAACTCACGTGCGTAATGCGGTCACAATAAATTGATATAAGAAATTAGGCAATCAATCTAATTCAGATAGATCAAAAGATTTTATTCTTCAAAATTTTGAATCCTTGATTATTTTGATCGAGCTTAAGTCATATTCGTTGGGTAAGCATTGTTTGTATAAAACAAATGAATCCGGTACGCAGCTAGCCTTTATGGTGTACTAAAATGGCTGTTATAATAGTTTTTCTCTTGTCTGTAGTAACATATTGTGAGGTGCTGTCCCACAGCCTCTTTCGTTTGGAATGGTTTGCATGATGAGAAGTGATTTGCATAACTGAACGCGCTCATTCCGCCTAATGGTTCGCTTATGAGGTGACAAAAACTTGATTCGAGTTCTGAACTTTAGGAATGAGTGCATCAATAATAAGATCGGACGTTGGTGTAATTAAGCTGATCTTAATCTTTTCTTGAAGTTTGTATACCTTTCTATTAGTAACAACAACATTTTTATTTCCTTTTTTTTTAATTTATCTAATTAGTAATTCGTGCCTTAACAGTCACTAACGCATTTATTGTATTCGTTGGCGCAACATCGTGACTGATTGCCGTAGGATAATGTCGCTCAATTCAATTGTTGGGAATGAATTCAATAAATCGAAATCAACTTGAATTATATCAGAAATGCCATACAGTTGTTGAAGGGACTTTAATAGATAGCTGCGTTGTCCTTAAGTGGAAAGAACAAAGAAATTATAATTGAAAAGCTTGCTTTAGAGTACCGACTAAAAATCAGTTGTCTATGGCCATGGCTTGGTAAAATTCATTAATACCAATCAATGAATATTGTTGCTGATAACAATAAAAACACTATCATTAACTTTTATTCTAATGCGATATACTTCAAATGGAACACTGTAGTGAAATGTACATGGATGGAAATAAAACATACTGTTCAGTTTGTTTGATGGATGCAATGCATTACTGCATTATTTCGAAAGGTAATAATGTCCCATATGTTAAGGATGATAAACTATGTAATGTCAACCTCATAGATTGCATACACTAAATTGAAAATTGATGAGACTTGATGGTATCAATTTCGTTTTTCTCTTCGACACATATAAATACACACTAATGCGCACCAGGAGCACCTAGATACATTTACGGTGATACCCAAAAATCAAGTTTGATTTATATAATTAAATTTAGATTCACTTATATATTTATGGATTTACTCTTTAATACATTTTTCTATTAATCTAAGTTTAAATTTTCATTATCAGAAATTATCCATGCCAAGAAGCACATCATCTGCCAAGTATGGTGGATAACTCAGAACTTAGCCAACTCTAGCTCTTTGAGTTTGGAGACCGCCAGTCATGCAGTGTAAGGTCGAGCGCTATACAAAGATCAACCAAAAAATGCTGGAGATTTGCGTGCATCATTGTGTGTAGTTCTTACGTTATGTGCTATGATTTTTTTTTTTAATAATACCGGCAAGGAATGACCAGATAGTGACCATTACAAGTTGTTACTTGGGCCACTATATAGGTAATGTAATAATAAGAAGGGAGATCTCACATACGGACATCTGATGCCATGATAGGCAAAGCCCCTACTATGCTTAGTGGTCGACTGATATTCATACTTAAGTGTTTTAAAAGCATACTTATATAGATAGTTAACAAACAGATACAGGACAAATACTTCTGTTCATCGTGCAAATATTTTGTCCTGGGTGGGAATCCAATAAATGATCTTCGGTTTTGCAGCCAGGAGCACTAAATATTGCACCGACAGGTTAGTGAACTCCTGATGGTGCTGAAAATGGATCTACATCTAAATCTACATGTTGCTACCAACACGAGGAGCGTTCACGATTGTCAGAAAGAATCTTTTTTCGTGGCAAGTGGCAAATTGGTTTAAAACCGCTTCCTTTCTTTGTCTTTTAAGCAACGCAAGTTATACTTTAAAGCGTTTGTAAAGCGATCGTTCAGTTCGCATGGCATTTATTTACTAAGCTTTTTTATCTTACAAATTTCACACAAACCTCAATACTGTTTTGATACAAAATTTAACGTTGCTGCAAACTCATCCGAATATTGTCAGCTTCCACCATCGCTTTTGATTCATTGTTGTTGAATTAAGGACTGTGCGAAATTGCTAGGAAACGAAACAGGTATAAACGGTAAAATAAGTGACGGTATTTTCTTCGGTCTTCAATACAATACAATCATTTTAGTACAAGACAAAAAATTTAACAAACAAATTTTTCAGAAATAGACATTAATGCTAGATTTTAGAGGAAATTGTCGCTCTTTTGATCGATCCCTCCAACGGTATATACTAAACATAATTGTGAGGTGGAATATGTGTTATACACATTTTATAAGATTTGATTATTATATCGCATTTGCTGTCAAGTTATTCTTAAAAATTATTTGGTTAATTGATAAAACTTTTCGTCGTAACCTATAATTCCAATTACACATCGTACTTTACGTAAATTTCAAAACTGTTTGGGTTTGCAAAAAGGTTTGTAATGAAGTTAAAATAATTATTTTTCATATAAATGAACGGTGCTGAAATATTTAGCAATTTAGTAATATTAATGCAGACAAATAAAATTTAATATTAGTCAGGTGTATAATAACAAAATTTTGTTACGTATTATTTAAATCGCTTAAGACATCGCTATTGCAGTTCGCCAAACGAGTTTTCTATTAAACAAGGGCAGCGACAACTACCTGGGTTCTGAGGAAAGTTCTGCCCACATTCTTACTCAATATTCGAGTACGTTTCAAGATATGATTGACCATTAAAGTGGGTACTAAGCGACATATTTTAACATGCGGAGTAACATTCATAGAAATATTCTATACTAATATATCGAACATTGTTTAGTATATCAAAAAAATTGCAAATGTTTTATCATAACGTAACATTTTGGAAACATATTACATAATACTCCGTGCTTGGGGCTTTAATCTTGTGTATTTCTTGCAAAAGAAACATTGTAACTATACTTGGCGAGTCATGCTTTAGATCTCTCAAAAAGCACTTCGTCTTTTTGGCGCTTTTATTGTCATCATTTTACTTTGATCTAAGGCGGTTAGGAAATTATTTTTAGATTTGAAATTTTGACCCCACCTTCCAATTATCGCCACTTCTTTCGTTCTACCCTAGGGCTGACGGAGAAGGGATAAGCCAATAAATACCTTTAACAAAATTTATAGTTATGCGGATGACAGTTTGAACAAGTCATCAAGTGTTTTTTTTTATAAATTAGACGAACAAGCGGCTCACCTGATGGTAAGTGATTACCGCCACCCATGGACATTTGTAGCATTGCAGCTTGTAAATGCATTGCCAGCCTTTAAGGGGGAGAAGTTTTGAAAGTGGAAAGAAGGAAGAAAGAGAGAAAGCGGAAGGGGATAGGGGTTGGAGGAAGAGGTAGGAAGGCGGGGGAGGAGAGGAGGGAGAAAGGAAGAAAAGGGAGGGAAGCGGATGGACCACCGGCCACCTCACTCACCGGACGAAACGCGAAAGCAAAAACACTTCCACTTTATGCCGATTTTCTGTGAGGCCGTAGTACTTATCCGGTTCGAACCGGCCCATTCAGCAGAGTTGAAAGAAAGTTGTGTTTGTGATTAACTGTCGAGCTCTTCGGATTATAGATTACACGGTCATCACTTAACATCGAGTAAGCCACTTCTTCGTTTGTCGTCTGATCTACTTAACTATGGAGTAATTAAGTGGATCAATAAGGGCAAAAGAGCACTCTACCGTCACAGTCATCATCACATTGACGGCGGTGCTATTGTTTTTTGTGAAAATCATTAAAGACACGAATCATCTAGGTGCTCAATTATAATCGACATTGGTAGGAGGTTATTAGAGAGATTATTTGGATTATCATAGTGAAAACCAAATGGCATACCTACTATAAGCATGATTTTTTTTACGTAAGGGATCATCTTTAATAAGTCAACAAGAAAAATAAAAATGTTGTTTAAAGAATTCAAAGTGCATTATAAACAAGCTTATTATAGCGAATGTTTAAATAGAAATTTACTTGTCAAACTTTGATCACTATTTCTTTTTGTCTATTTTCAGCAATAAAACCAACGCTGTACGTAATATGGCCGACTGTTACAATGTCGTTATAAATTACCATGTTTGTATTACTTTCGTCACAACAATGCAAATTTATATTATAACAATGTTTCGTCATGTACAACGCAGCGTTTGAGGTGTGTCCCACAATTATATTATTTGTACACGGTATGTTTTGAAATAATTACTTATTGATTAATGTTTTTCAACGCCTCACATTTGCGCTAATAACGAATCCTCCGATGATGCTCAAAAGAAAACGATAGCGATAGAAGATTATTCGTTTATTTCGTATTCATATGAAGTAAAAAAGCAAACAGTTTGACTAAGTATTGTACTTTGGGTTATTCAACTTTTCTAATAATGATGATGTTGCGAAGAATACACGTGGTGGTTAGGACCGGAGTTGTGCACGATCGCGTTGAAACTGCAAAGAAATGTCACATACGTTAGTCACGATGTTTGTTTTTATCAAGAGAACTCGTTTGTAACTTGTTTGTAAACATGGAACCCGTTGACCCACTCATGAATGCAGGCAGTGTCCAGAGGTCAAGTGAGTTCATTGCTTAGACCGGAACGCGATCACTGTGACCGGTTTGACCACCATATGATCTCATACGATTATCGTTATAAGTTCCGACTCTATCACTGAGAGTTTCTTGCTAAGCAATGTTGATTGCACTGGTGTATTTAGAAACCAGGTCGGTTTTATGCAATACGAGGAAAGCGAGTCTGGCGCTGTTTATTTTAACGCGTTGGTGTTATGTTTGTGTGTATCGCCTTACCCGTTGTGGTCGTCGGCGGAGTACTGGACCTTTCTGAAAGAGCCGTCAGGTTGCTGCAGCGAATATTCGCCCTTCACAACGTCACCGTCGCGGCTTTCTTGCTGAGCCTTGTGGTCGCCGGTATGAGGGTCCTCCACTGAGTAGGCGAATTGATACTTAGGATGGGACTGTAAAATATTTTTTTAAAGGTCAACGCCATGCAAAAAAAATACATTTTAATGAATGGCGTGTTATGTGAATAGTAAACTAACAAAAAACCAATCTAGTTGCTCAAATCGATTAATTTTTGTTTAATTGCAATAATATAGAATGGAGTATATATCTTATATAAATATTAGAATAGAATTATCTAAATTTGTACTAAAATTGCAATTGGTAAGAATAATAAATAAAGAAAAGTTTAACTAACGTAGTAGTCATTGTAGCTTCCATGGCTTCTGTATCCGGAATAACCACCAATGTGTCCGAGAACACTAGATCCACCGTAGGTTCCTTGAGCCGAGTGACCAGTATATGCTAAGGGCGATTTGTGGGCTAGAGGAGTGGCCTGAAGTTGGGCAGCATACGCTACTTGAGCTACGTGATTCACAGGAGCGGCATGGGCTAGAAGAGCAGAGTGGGCTGCAGGGGTAGCGTGGGCTAGTGAAGTTGCATGGGCTGAAGGAGCAGAATGGGCTAGAGGAGCGGCATAACCTAGAGGAGCAGCATGGGCAACAGGAGAGACATGGATGCGATTGGCACCAAGAGCTACGGAATTGGTTTGGGCGTAGGATGTAGCATGGGATAAGGGAGAACTGTAGGCTAGTGAATCAGCATGGGCTAAGGGAGCTGCATGGGCTAAGTGAGTAGTATGGGCTAAGGGAGCGGCATGGTGCAAGGGAGCAGCATGGGCGAAGGGAGCAGCATGGGCGAAGGGAGCAGCATGGGCGAAGGGAGCAGCATGGGCGAAGGGAGCATCATGGGCTAAGGGAGCAGCATGGGATAGAGGAGCAGGATGGGTTAAAGGAGCAGCATGGGCTAGAGGATTGGCATGGACGCGGGTAGCGCCAAAAGCGAAGGCCTTAGTTTGAGCATAGGATGTAGCATGAGCTAATGGAGCTGAGTGAGCAAGGTTTGAGCCATATCCTGGAAGAGCACCATATGAAGTTGGAACCGCATGAGCTGGCGGTACTACATGGGCAATGCGAGAGGAGTAACCCAAAGGAGATCCGTGACTAAGCCCACCGGTGAGGGCAAGAGGACTAGAGTGAGCATATTGGTCTCCACCGTATAGTGCTGAATAACTTCCGTGGTTATCTCGTAGAAGTCCAGCTTGTGCTATAGCTATCGCCGCAGTGAAGGTTAAGATCTGTAAAATTACTACATATTAATATCTTCCATTTTTACTCACAAACAAATCTCTAGTTCTAAATTTGATACGTTACTTACTTTAGCAAACATTTTTAGAGATGCAGTGTTATCCGTGACTATGATACATTTGATGATCATCAGTGGGTTTTATAAGAATTGCAATTGCTGGACCGGTGGGGCGCTGAAATCTCTTAGTGGATCGTTCCCGCCGCTACAAGGTTGCCACGCTTTGTATTCACATTCTCGTAGTATAGCGGTCATTATCGAGTTAATGATCGTTACTAAACAATAACTCTCTGCGAACGCCTATACGGTGCGTAATTGTAGGTCAATGAGGTTCATGATAAGATGTTTTTATCGCTTTAGCGAGTTGAGTTTCGCAGTACGTCTGCGAGATCGCGAAACATAGGTCTGGGTGTTTAGAACGGCCATAAAACAAGTGTTTCACGCTAAAAGCAGTTTATTCTCAATTAACATACCGATATGTTTCAATATTGAGTAATTTTATTAAATGAGTATATTTAATCTGTATACATAAATCTAGCAGATTGATTGTGTATCAGTGTGTTATAATTGAATTAAAAATGTTTTTTTAGGTTATTCAACGATTTATTATCAATGCGTCTGGTGACTTACTGAATTTTAGAAATTAGGCTAGGAATCTTACAGAGTCTACCTCGGGGTGTACAAGTAATACCCCCTGTATTACTCGTACAACCCAAGAACCTTGTCCTACCGCCAAGCAGTGGTTTCCGGTTTGAAGGACAATTTTGAAGATCATTGAAGAGATTATATTTCTTGGTGACAAGTGAAGTGTGTTCTACACTTCACTTGTCACCAAGAAATATAATCTAAGTAGTTTGAACAATTAAAACTTATTAAATGCGGAATTACTTTCTATATTATTTTACCAAGTATTATTAGGTGTAGGTAGATGTAAGATTATTTGAACGATTAACCTAATAATTAATTAATAAAAATAATAAAAAATGGTAGGAGCAACACATTTTCCAAAATTACTAGTAATTACCAATCTATCATTTATTTTATTAAGGCATAAACATTCCAGACAGCCTAATCTTTACCAACGGTTCCGATGCCGCCTGGACGGCTCTTGTATTTTCACCCGGCACCTTAAAGTCTATTGATTGTTGGCATTATAGACCTTACGAGTAGATTCAAGATATTTGGCTAATAACTTTTAGATTTGTCTCGATTTACGGGAGTTCAGTCAGAAGTTGCGCGGCTGCAAAGGATAAGGAACCCCTACTGGCTTCGGCGCCGCAGGTTGTGGGTTCGGTTCTCACTAGGGATAAGTATTTATATGACCCATAGATTCCGGATCTGGGCGTTTGTCACTAACTAACGCTTTTATAACTCAAGATATTTTTAATGACAATAGGAGCGTTGATTAGTGATTTTTTTTTTAAAAGTTTATTAAAAAAAGAATAAGAATACGAATTATGCTAGTTATATAAGAGATTCTATATCTTCGATTTTAGCGGCCAATAAACAGAATGATACATTAAGTTGTGAGGGCTTTCATAAAAATAAAGTTCTAAGAGATTTTATTGTTTCGGCTGATGATGAAAGATTCTACGTCATGGCACTTTACTCTGGATTCTGCATTGTGACAATAAGGATGGAGGATAAATAGGGATGGAGTAGATACTCTCAACAATCTTGAGTAGATCTAAAAATGTCTCAGTATTCTAGAAAATATATTTTGAACATAGGGATAATTAGATTACTTTTTTTTCACTTCCCTCCTCCAACAATGGATGACTTGATATTCAGTTGGTCTCGAAACTGTTTTATGCTTACTCCGACTGTCTTATTCATTATTGAACAATTTTTATACTTTAACGCCCCCTGCTGCTGCTCTGGGCCTTGTCCACAGCCACACATTTCTACCATTCTACATTGCAGAGGTTTCTACAAACATAGGTCACAGACACAAGGTACACCCCGGCTCCTCCGTGGCCTCCGTGGCCTAGTGGTATAGGCGTGGCCAAGTGGTTCGAATCCCGTGGAGGGCAATGACTTTGTGTTGTTGTTTCTTAGTTGGATTAGGGCATTACGGGCTGATCACCCGATTACCTGAATCGGGCTATGAGGGTAAAAGGAAGAGTGAGTGCATCTGTGTCTGCGCAAACACTTGTGCACTATAATATATCCTTCGCACTTGGCTGATCTCTTGTAGATCGGTCGCCGTGGCCGGAATCGGTCGGGAGGACATTACACCCCGGCTCGGACAATTACTATTTGTGGATTACACGAATAATTGTTTCGGGGATTGAATCGACAACGAGCGCGCTCTAGCAGTTGGCGTGGTGATCCGTTTGACCACTAAGTCTTCCGTACAGTCAAATGTTATGTGAGCTATTAATATCAGTTGCTGTATATACATTATTTCATGTCAATGAACATTTATAACACTGTGATCTGTTAGAAAATATAATAAATAATTCGTAATATCTTGAAAATAAAACAAATTGAAAGATTCTAGCACGTTTTAATTTTGTTAAAAATCAGCAGTCAATAAAAACAAATAATTGAAGAATTGTCGGTAGCTTATTTATAGAAGTCGTCCAACACTTACATGTACATATATAACAAGAACCGTAGATATGTTTTATTTAATAATAAATAAAATAATTGAATTCTATCGCAGAGTCTTCCGGATTGTGTTTTTGCTTACCACGGTTCGGAAATCAAAAATCAAAAATGAAACGTATTGATAAACTATGTCGAAAATAAAAATATTTTAAAAATAATAAGTGATATAAACAGTGTATACGTATTTTCTAAAAATTGACTAAAGTAGACTACAGTATTACGACGTTATAATTTTAAAATAAAGTTATTTTGATTTTATCTGACTGCTACCTCAAATTAACGATGCTTAAAGATGTTGACCTTGTAGGTTATGATGTTAACCTGCAGTTTTGAAGTCATGGTTGTTAATCATAACACTACGTTTATATGTATCAAAATTAAACTTATTAATTATGTTAGGCCACAGTCAGAGGGTGCAATAAAGGAACTAGAGTAACTTAAATCGAAAATTACTTTATTTGCAGTTAGTTATTGCATTATGATAACTTAGATCTAAGTAACCTAGGTGCGAATGCGTTCAACGATTGAACTGCACTGCCTGAATCTTAGAGAAGCTACTTTAAATAAGGGTTTGTTGAGTCACAATCTGAATGAGGTGATCGATGTATTAGCGAATAATGGCTGGCACGAGGCGTTGAGGCGGCGTTTCACTAAATCTGCTGACTTGGACCGCGTAAG
Organism: Eurytides lysithous rurik; assembly: GCA_018247575.1. Taxonomy (NCBI): domain Eukaryota; kingdom Metazoa; phylum Arthropoda; class Insecta; order Lepidoptera; family Papilionidae; genus Eurytides; species Eurytides lysithous. The sequence goes on along the minus strand of DWHO01001693.1, from coordinate 4,130 downwards.
CTGATGCTGGTCACGGAGCAAAAGACATGCGTTGGTGCCGGTACATAACAAACTTGACATAATTTAACATTTATTTGCACATATTTTTCAATACCGTGTTTTTCATTTGTACATATTTATCAAATAAACATTTTAATAGGATTCAAATAAAAGTATAATATTTATGTATATTGCCGTTATACTGATTTACTCTATATCATTTAATAATCATTTAGTTAAAAAAACGTTATGTCAAAATATAACACTAAAGCTTTTCAATGTCTGACGAACAAACGTGTGAATATTTTATTTCACACTCAAGATCAATTAATAGATACCAATTATCTTAACAGGCGTAAAGCAGTGATCCGTTGTGATCTTGGCCCTTATTTTGTAACTTACATGTTTTTGTTAAAACGGAATGATAAATTACAAAAGTCACTCATCCATGGAACCGTTGAGTTTGTTAAAAAAATCGAGTTGTTGAAGAAGTTGTGGCTTTTTCTTACGTATATTTAGCTTAGCAACTTATCCGTGATTTGTGTTATTAAGTCACGAATATGTAATATTTATATTTGTGATTGATTTATTTTCATGTATCCATGCAGTTACATATAAGCTCTGTGTTCCAGTTTGAAGGCTAATCAGCGTCATAACTGGACTGTCACTTAATAAGGTATATATGTAATATTTATATATGTATAGATTTTAAACCTATACATATATAAATATTGCTTCTACTTCTTGTCTTCTGTCTTCTCTCTTTTATATGTTTTTAACTAACTTTTACTAAGCAAGTTCTCTTTAGTTTTGTTTAAAAGAATATAGCATTACCAAACTACAGAGTAAAAAAATTATTTGTGTATCATTATATTAATCCTTTTCCCCCCTTCGAATAATAAACGTGTACCAATGGTTTTCAATAAATATGTATTGTTATTTTTTTGACAAAGAATAAATCAAATTGTTTCACAGCATAAATGTCGTTTCTGGAACGGACTCTACGTCCAAACAAGCATTTTAAAAGTTAGAAAAGCGGGAAAATTCACCCAATTTAGTATCACCTATTATATTACGCGTATGTATATTTAAATAATATGACCAACTTCTGTTTGTACAGTTTAATAAATTATTTACAAATCACATTAATCAATCTCTGAAAATAGAAATCAGTAATGATGATAAGCGGGTTGGGGATGAACGAAAGGCGCAGAGTTGTGTACAACAGCGTTAAATCTGGAAAGAAATTATTATGTTATAATCTTGTTAGGATTCTAAACTCTCTAAACACTTTTTACTCTTATTCTTATACCGTAACTTAATTCATGCCTATTTATATTGTCTTTATCGAACTATATTTCACCTTTAGGTCTATTGTTCAGTTGAATTTGTTTCAAATAAAAAAAGATATTTACCCGTAGTGGTCATCTGCTGTGTAGGTGACCTTGCGCACTGATCCATCAGGCTGTACCAAGGAGTAGGAGCCGTGCACGGCGTCACCATCGCGGCTTTCGTGTTGCGACTTGTGGTCACCAGTGTGAGGGTCGGCGACGGAGTAAGCGAAGTCGTATTTAGGATGTGCCTACATTAAATGTTATCATTAAGCGGCGTGTTTATGGATGCGGTACGTGTGACTAAATAGACTGGGACTCTTTTGTAGCATCCGCGTGGGCATCTCACTGCATTGTCAGTTGTACAACCGTCAAGCAATATGTTGAAGTAATTCTCTATTTGTTTGAAGGGCTTGTTTTTAAGCAAGTTCTTGGTTTATTGTTAAGCAAGTTGCAATGTCAAGCAGATGCAGTTTTTCACTGTGTTGAAATGTCCGGGAGTATCTTATACTCGTACCATCAGACGGATGATTTGCTCGTCTCAGCACATAATTTCCTTAAAAAAATGTTCATTACCAAAGGACTTTAATAATTAGGTGTAAAAGGTGAAAAGTCTTACCGGATGGAGAGGAATTGTTTATATGTTGGGTTTTTTTTTACTTAAGGTATGTTAACGTAGAATTATATTGAAAGTTTTTCTTTATAATGACAATACAAAAGTATGCTTACAAGCCTGGTTAAACTTATAAATTCACATATGATACATACAGTACACAAAGGAAGTGCCTAATCTATGCCCTTGGAATAGGTAAAGGTAAATATGATTTATTATCTTTTTGATCTTTTATTTAAAAAAAAATGTTTATATGTGGGCAGGGTATTGAGCGATCCTAAATTATTATTCCGATTACGTTATTTTCCCCGCCACGCTCGAATTTTAAAATAAATGATTCAGGAATTATGTGCTAATAAGGATTTATAAATTTAACTCCTTAGTAGGGCAAGCCGGGCTTTTGGGCTTGTATGGTAGTACCGCCTCTGGATTGGCTATGTACGCATTGGCCCCAAAAAGTAATAACTTGTTTTGTTTGTGTAAATTTCCAACGCAATATTGAGACTCAATATCGAACTCAATCACTCCACAAATACTTGAAAATACGCATCGCGTAGCTATGGTGAAGTACTTACGTAATAATCATGACCATCATAATACGCGGCGGGTGCAGTATAATGGCTCGAATAGGCTAACGGAGAGTACGCATGCGATAATCCGTCATTACGCACGATGCTTTGCGAAGATAAGGCATGCCCGAGTCCATGATAGAGGCCGGCATTGGCTGCTGCCAGCATGGCACTAAAAGCGAAGATCTGAAATAAAACAATTTCGTATAGAGCGGGAAAAATTTCCGAAAAAAAAAGTCCTGAATAGCCGAAAAATATAATAAAAAAATTCAATCGACATAGTGGAAACTCTTTCAAATAGTTTAAAAATGTCACTCACTTTGCTGTACATTTTGGTTGCGTTTAGTTTCAAGTTACTCATTGATTGATGTCAATGGAAACTGACCGTGGTTTTTATATGAGTTAACGCTGAGCAAGAGCAAGTGGGGCTGGCGGCAAACCATGCGGACCTCGATACAACAAAGAGAGTAAAAAGGCGTGATTAACCCAATTTGGCGTTTCAATATGTGTCATGGTATCGATCTCTATTGCCATTGACATTGGCAATGTTCGTGTGCGTGAAGAATGAAACTGCAATGAAATAGAGTTATTTGGACCAATTTCCTTTCGTTCACCGAATTCTTAGCGGCTAAAAACATTAAGAAAATCTTAATTTGAACGTGCATGGTAGAATTTTATCGATAAGTATTAAATTAAGTGCTTTTACATACAAAGCGATATTTAAGTTCGTTTATTTTTAAATAAAAAAATAAAATACAAATAATGCCTTGGTAAAATCTTAGAAAGTGACGATATATGTATGTTATAGAAACAACGAATTATCGGCTGATTTTAATGATGTTTCTCATACAGAATATCTTATGTATAATATATATAGTTTTTAGAAATCTAAGTGTCAACAAAACTAGGTAAAATCGTATTAACGTGTGAAATGTGAATATCGTATAACGTGGAACTTTTCTCACCTGTTGTAAGCATTTTCTGGTTGCATAATTCTTACCTTATGTAATACACCTTAGTTAACATCGTTTGATATGTGACTTGAATCTTAATTTGTTATAATTAGTTTTTCTTTTATTTTTAAAGCGTCTTAATCCAATGAGGGTAAGCCATCCCCGAAATACTTTATTACAAAACAAATAAAACCAAGTCCAATCATATAAATATTACTTATTTCCACAAAGTTTCTAATTTGGAGCTGCATAATATATCACTTTTAAGCGAAGTTTTATTGTCTGCTTTCAATTTAGGCTTTGATTTTGATTTACTTAATATGATTGAATTAGCACACTTACATTCATCCTTTTTAATTTGAATTCCTTCAATACCTAGTGATTTAAGCTTAGCACGCTAAGGACATGACCCAAGACTTGATTCCGATTTTATGTTGTTAAAGTTTTTGCCACATTTATGAAATAAAAAGAAACCTGTGCCACTTCAGTTTTTAATTAATACTGTACACTTCAGCGATGTAAATTCTTATTTAGTCTCTGCATAAATGAAGAATAAACCGGACAAGTAAATCAGACTAGTGCTTATAATAATAATAATAATATCGTGGAACATCTTACACATTGCCATCTGATCCCAAACTAGGCAGAGCCTGTACTGTGGTAATCAGATAACTGATATTCATAC
>DWHO01001692.1:0-14782 GCA_018247575.1 Eurytides lysithous rurik | reverse complement strand
GTCATACATGTAGAACTACGTGTAGAAAGAACTACTTGGATTAATCCGATAATTTCTGTACAGATTTGGATCAAAGCAAGAGCTACAGTCAATTGGAAAACTACAAAATATATTTTTAAAGAGAAGAAATATAGAAATTTAAATAGAAAAAAATATAAATAAGTCTCCTTCAAAGATAATCCTCCTCGATATGAATATCAATGCATATATGAGATTTTCTTTCAACTCAATTTAGTAATATTAAAAAACAATATTCGCAAACGAATTTGCTCTACTTTTTTCTGGACAAAGCCTCCTTCCTTTCTATACAGTCTTTAAGTATGCAAGTCAAATGAGATACGGATCCCATTATCTATGATAAATGACGCAGTCGTTAGTCGAGCTTGCAAATGGCAACAAAGCAACGGTTTTGTTTTGTGTTACGGTAATCATGGTCTTTATTCCTTGAAACTTTTTCTACCCTGTTCGATTTAATGTTTATATTAGGCTGGCAACATTTCACGTTAAATTGGAACACGCTATTGCTTATATATTTTTTCAGTGGCAGAGCCCTGGCTGATAAGTGCCCGGTACGAGCCAGTCCTCGTACCGGGCAATTATCACGACCTAACAGGAAACCGGCTTAAAATGAAATTGTTTGTGCTTCCGCGTTTTCTGTCCGCGGGTCATATCCTCCCCCCTCCCTTCCCTCCCTCCCATCCTTTCCATTCCCAGGCCCTCGCTCGCTATGCCTCTCTCCTTTTCCTCCCTCCCCTTCTTTTCCATCCTTAAATTCTACTTAAGGGCTGGAAACGTATTTTTCCCTTTAATGTTGCGAATCTCCATGGCCACGGCAGTGATCACTTGACATCAGGCTCACTTGAGGGGAGCCACTTGCTCGTTTGCCACATACTTCATTAAAAAAAGTAACTGCTTGGCGGTAGAATGGGCAATGCCATGGTACCACTACACTAGACGACCGCTTATGATCAAAATGATCGCTTATTTAAATTTATATAACCTAAAATTAAATATTAAAACCTTTATATCGTCCCGTAAGTACCTAGGAATACAAATTTTATGAAATCTATTTTAGAGGAGGGAGTTTACGACCGAGACACTGAAATTTATGTCATCCGAAGTTTGAAACGTTAACATAAACCCTAGATTTTATGAACACTTCTAATGGATAAGGAAAGTTAAGGACTTTATTCGTTATTGTCAAAATTTTGCCCCTTAATACTTAAATGATTTTTAAACGACTGTTTAACGTAATTGCGTCGTAAAACATGTACATAATACTGTGTTTTGTTCTATCTGTTAATGTAATTAATTCCAGATATTGCAAAATATTTGTACAAACTAAACAGGAACTATCGACCTTCTATACGAGATTGGTTACATAAGCCAAATGCGAGCACACGATAGACTAACTAATTTATAAGGAGTAAAATGCAGTCGCCGTGGCCGAAACCGGCCAGAAGCATCTTCACCATCATCATAATCTACATTGTTACTCTTTGTTGTTTGCACTACTGAAGGTCTTTTTCCAAAATGTTTTCTTAATGTTATGTATTGTATAGCATTCTGATATCTGAAATATTGTAAATAACTACAGCTACAACTACTTATAAAATGTACACAAAGTGAAATCTACCAATATAAATAACTATGGTGATGTTTATTGAGTAACTGTAATAAATATTACGTCAAAATAACAAAATAATCTCCGAGTTTTAATAGAAAAAAGATTGTTCATTTGAAATTAAAAACTCTACCCTTCCGTTAAATTTTCTCAGGTTTAATGATTATATATTAATGTGGTAATTAAATTGATGTAATAAAGGTAATTCACTATAATTAGTCACTTCAGCACACAATACGTCTATAGTATCTAATAGACCGATCCTGTACACATATAAACGTTTTAAATAAGTGACTTAGATATGTATCATATATGATTACTGATGCAAAATATTTCTTTTAAACCATTGCATACATATTATTCTTTTTGAATGAATATTTTATATGTTTGAAGTTAAATGTTAAAACATCAGATCACAGTAAAGGGGTGCCATTAAATTAATACAGTTGGAACCAGATATCTTATTATTTACGTAAGGAAATTCCTTATGGACGGATGGTTATAATGGATACCTGGCGGCCCCTAAAATTGTGGATAGCCGTTGTCGGACTCACGCCGAAAACCCCACGGTGGTCGCCATCAGGTCTGATGAAACGTCACGGGATTTCCATTCGGAACACTGATACGATAATGACGACGCGCGACGATAATGTCATAAAATTAAAATAATCCTTTTTGCGGTTAGGTTTCGCAACATTACCCTGCTAACATATTTAATGTGGTTACCTCTTTTTTAACAAAAACGTTTTCTTTATATGAAACTCGTATTAAATCTCTGACACTTTTCGCCGTGAAAAGACCACACAGTTTTTACGTCTGACATGTAAATGTTTTAAAATATTTTTCAAATGAATAACTTGTAAGCTGCTGGTATGGTGTTTTCATTATTAATAGAAAGGAAATAATGTTTGTTCTCAATTACGTTGTAAATTTCGTATTTAAATTTAGTAAACGAAAGGCTGATTTTTTTACGAGAATTGAACCCGTATCTATAATTTAGCGATAGCTTCAAATCGTATGATGTAGAAATAAAATTGTACAATATTTTATTAACTTAACAAAAACGTGTTGCGCGTTTTGCAGCTTCAAAAATTGGCGCGTTTCTTATGCTATCATTAAGTAAGAACAATAAACTAGTCATATATCTTATTTTTGATTATGTTACAAACATTACACCAAACACTTAGTAGTGACTTATTTTGATATTTATTTGAATATTTATTCATTTTAACGTTGTTTATATTACTATTCAAACAATTAATAAATAAATTCAATCTTTCCATTCATTATATTTACAGTAAAATAAATTCTATGGTACAACAATAAATAATGTTTTTAATCATTAACAATACAATATAAATAAATAATGACATTATATATTTACATATATAGGCTTACGATAATAAAATTTTGCTCCTTATAGAAAGTTAACGTTATATTATATTTTAGTCTCCGAATTTGAATTAAAGTAACTCGAATGATGGTTTAACCACTTTACCCAAATAAATCCATTCTATGTGACTATTTCTATAGCGCAGTAAGTATCAGATTTGTTTAAAAATATTAAATTCCTTCTCATCGCAATTCTATAAAATGTACCGAGAACGAATTCTGGGTCCTAGGTAAAAATAATGTTGGAGAAAAGGAAATAGTTAAAAAAAAAATCATTCCTTAATTTGGTTAAACAAAAGACATTCGCTTAAATCACTTTGAAGTCCTACCTTTTATAACATTTGGTTAAATGTTACCATTAAGGAAAAACTCAGGCGGTAGCTTTTTGTCGTTGTCTGAGACGGAGAAACGAAAAATATTCGGAAACGTTTCGTCCTTATTTTCACTGAGTTAAGGGTGTATTTGCCATAACATGGGAAGAGCATTGACAATAAGGAAAGTTTAAATGGTAGGTTTTTTCAGCCCTATTATGTGAAGGCAGAAAAGGAAACGTCTTAGGACAAAGAGGCAATATAAGTTCGAGTAGTGCAAAAATTTTGTCTTGTATATTTTTAATTTACTTACATTTTTCAACTGTTACTTAATTTGTAAGGAATGGTAGTGACGAAACTAGCTGCTCTTGTTTAGAAATGGGTAAGACTATTCATGCAATGTTTATACAGCAAAGATTTATTAAGTACCCAGCAATAGCATACATAAAGTTTTTGAATATCCTTTATCATTTTTATTAAAGTTTTTTATTCCAGTTTTAGATTATAAAACTCGAAACTTAAGACACCGTGTTATCTCACTGAAATATCAGTTTGAACACTTACCAGTTGAGTTGATTATTCAGTTTTGTGCTGGGAGTAGGGCGCATTCAACTGGCTTATTAGAGTAACCTAGGTTCCAGAATAAATCATCAGTTGACGTAATTTCCTTGTTTACCAAACGATGGGCTACAGGCATCACTCAAAAATTATTACACCTATTGTAATATAAAGTCGTTATATGTTATGAAGTCGTTTAACAAACACGAGTTTCGCATTGACGAAGACCGAATTAGGAAAGATTTACAAATAATTGCAGTATCGAGTTATTTCGAAACCTGCAATGCCGGAAATAGTTGCTTAGCAATTACACATCCATGTATCGTTTTATGCATTGTGGTATATAACTGCTTATAATATTGGAGGCGACTCAAGCGATCTGGTGGTGATAATAATGTATAGTTGTAATTTAAGTCGAAACAGAAACCAAAAAGAGTTGATATTGTTGATGATTAACACGAAAATGTTTTAGATTCGATATTGCAAGTGAATTATGACATGTATAATTTCACAAGTATTTTAAGTTACATTACTCTTATGCATGAAAATTTAACATTGTTAAATTATGACGTTTATAATCCTATAAGCCAAAAACATAATTAAATGCTCTACCAACAGGTGCGACGGTATTTAAGCTAAATTAATGTGTTAGAATTTGTCTGCGGCATGGCTAAAATTATAAATTCGCAGCCAGTCTCTGTGTTAGAATATAGATTATGTGTTAGAATATACGTACATTGTTAGTCATTCAAAGGAATTGTATTATGGTAAGCATTTTATTATCAAATATACAGTCACAGTAAAAAAAAATTAAATAAGTTATATAAAAAAATAACGGCCGTAAAGGTGATAGAATAGTACGACGATTAATAGAAATTTAATTCGATCAAATGAGCTAAATCTATCCTTTTCGTTAATCGTTTACTGTAGATTTTCATATTTTAATATTTCTGTTTATTTGTAAGACGAGTCCATGGGTAGCGGCTATTGATTTCCATTAGGTGAGCCGGTTGCGCGTTTGCCCGCATACTCTACAAAAAACAGAATTGTACTTAATTTTTTTCTAAAGGTTTTATAAAGTTAGCAAAGAACTCTTATTCTGTTTGTTAAAAAAAATTATAACCGGCTAAGAACGTAATTTTGACAGCTCATACTTACTTATGACTTGTGATATGAGATGTTTGTGCTTTCAACCTATGCGGCTCTATAAAGTTTCATCGGGCACCGCACCAGTGTGAATGCTTGCTCCCACGAGTTGGATAGACCCTACTACTGCAGGGTCACGCATGGGGACATGCGTATTTCCAAACAATTTGGCGATGTCGCCTACGGGCCAACGGGATACGATATGGTGATCTAATTCCCTACGGCTGTCGACTATAATTGACTATGCGGTGGCTGGGGGCGGTGTGAACCAAAAAAAAGCCTTAAGTTGGCAATTGGGAGTCTTCCAAACTCCCAATTGCCAACTTAAGGCTTTTTTCTACCCAGAATAAGCTAGGTGTAAATTAATATGAACATTTTTAGGCAGTCTAGTGCCTAAAATAACAGTATTGTATAGACGGCACCTAAACGAGAACAACGGAGATAAGTTGAAATATTTATGATATTCTCAGCGTTCGAACCATATTCGCAAAGCCTCTTTCAATTTGTGTGTTGTTGAACTTTAACATGTCTTTTCCAATTTCATTCGGTCGGCTTAAGGGCGTCATGATAAAATACAGTTTTCCGACGAGTTTTGACTCGCAGAGCACGAATCCGAAGCAATTTCTCACGATCCCTACTTACAATATTTTCTTGGAGAGGAAAAATTATATGGATCCAAACATTTCGTTACAGATACCATATTTAGTACGGAATAATAATAGAAAAATAAAAACAATTGTCTTCGTTCTTCGATGACATTCATTTTTATTATCTTAATTACACATTGTAATAGGCTTTTACAATTAAGCTTATTTATTTATTTATGGGTTAGGCTGTCAAACGAGCAAGCGGCTCGCCTTATGGTAAGTGACCACCACCGCCCATGGACATTTGCAGCAATATAAAACTCGCAAATGCGTTGTCAGCCTTTAGACGGGGAGTGAAGAGGAAGGGAGGAGAAGTGAGAAGGAGGATAGAGGAGGAAGGGAGCCCCCTTCTGCTCCCTTCCTCCTCTATCCTCTCTAACGCTGCAAGTCTGTAGTTGAAAACAGTTCGATTTCTGGCGGCATACCCACAGGCATGCCTGTATTGAGGAGACCACCTTATATGATATAAGACTATGAAAATAAACGTAATGAGCTATCAGCAGCTAAAAAATGTTGTTGAGTCTTCAATGTACTTTGGTATCGAATAGATTATTGTTAAGGTAGCAGACAATGAATTACTCGTACCCAGTACCCCCCAAATCACAGTATTTTATATCTCCAGAGGTCGGTTCCTTTTTACTTTAAACAACAACGAGGTATCATCTGTAAACAAAATTATTTGAGACTTTTTGACGATTCATCATAAATGTAAACCGAAAACAAAAGTGGACCAAAAATCGATCCCTGTAGCACATCCAAATGCAAGTGTACTACAGAACGTGTTGATAATGATTTTTTTTATATAATTATAAGAAAAACAATACTGTTGATAAATCGTTCTACTGAAGTGTAACCGGTAAAATCTGTTACCCAGAATTATTGTTACTATACCAGATCATTTATCACTACACTAAAAGAGAAGCGAATTATAATCTATTTGTGTTTGTTTTAAAGTAATAATGCATTAAATATAAATCATTCATACATACATATTCATATAGTTCCATATATTCATCTTGTTAGAGATACGTATATACACATCAACATATTCATACTATATTAATATGTTATTTTGCATCGTCTATATGAAGTAAAAAACAAATCATTTTATATCATTAACTAGTTCATTTCTTAATTCAATGAAAATTTAAACTTATTAATAGGATTGCAAATGTAATATTAAATTTGGCAGTTGCGAACTCATTGTTTCATAACAATGTTGAATGAGTGCAGAAAAAATGGAAAGAACAATGGTTTAATGGAATAGTGAAGGGAGAAAAATTCATATTCCGGTCGTAAAAAAAAACAATTACTTTTCACGCTGAAATATATTATCGCTTAAACGTAAGCTAACGGAACGAACGGAGAAATAGCTATAAACACTATTGCAAATAAGAAACACTGTATATTCTGTAAATGTTTCATTTTAAGTTTATACAAAAATAATAAAATTGTGCAGCATTAATAAAATGAGCGTTAGTTTGATAAGTTTCTGTTTCATGTCATAAACATAATCATACATTAACGGCATATTCACACATATTAATCGGCATAAGAGAAAAAAATGGGATCGATTGTCAAATATTGTATACAACATGTGTGTGGTAGAAAATTTGTATTCAGTACTGAGAAAATGTTTGACTAATAAAAAAAACTTTTAAATTTTCTCCTAAAACTGTATTTTATTATCTAAGTTGTTTTGCTTGTGGAAAACGTCCCGATGAAACAATCTGAGTTGATTAATATAATAATTCATATAATATATCAAATATATATGTTAATATAATAATTCATATAATATTTGATATATTATATGAATTATTATATTAACATAATTCAAACATTTACTACATATAAATATTATATTATATTTTTATCATTTATATTTTATTTACCACATTTTATATAATCCTTCCCACCTAATAACTTCCCAAGGTGCTTTATGAGAGTCTAGTGAATTAGACGTCAAGCTCGGAATAATGGACATGAGCCAAATTATATTCAATTCAAGGCGACAATCCGAAAATGAATTGCAATAAAGGCATCAAAGCGATACTTCAGATAACTATGATAAAAGTTTGAACAAATCTAGGGCGTTTGCAGAATTTAATTTTGATTAAAATCTCTACCAGATACCACACATTAGAAAATTTGGATACATCTTAAACAGTGTTCTCTCTAAGCTCTGCGCGTGTGTGTACTTTATAAATACAGAACACATAAAAATATTTGCATACACAATTTTTCTTAAGCAGAAAATAAATTGCAGCTGCATATCAAATCCATGATCACCGCCGCCCATGGACATTTACAACATCGTCGTTGTTATAGAACTTAAAAAATTAATCAAAAGTAAGTTCGGATTTAAATAAACCGCAAACTATAGTTGTGAATATTAATAATTTTCTGTATTGTATTTTTTTTATTACATGCGCCTTTTTAATTTCGGAATAATGCACACACTGAAAAAAGTGCGCGCAAAAAATTAGACACACGTTATTTTATTACATGATTTTTTCGCAATACCATTCCACGCATGATTTTATTGTCTCAACGATAGTTTCCTAAATAGTTTTAAAACAAAAGATTTAATTATTAACATTAGATCTAAACTGCAGAATTTTAATGGGTTAGTTAAACTCAATGTCGTATTAGAATAAGAAATATTTGTAAACAAGTCTTGATTATTTTTCAAGACGAAGCTTTATTTTACTTTTATATAGTCGTTAATACGCATGTCAAAAAAGACATGGATCTCATTTTGTGTGATTAATGACGCCATCCGTTAGTTGAATCTGCAAATGGCAACAACGAATAATTTTATATAAAGGTAACTGCGGCCATTGTTATGAAGCTTAGAAGTTTTTCAACGCATGAAAAAACTTGTGAACGGTCATCTTATGTGGTATTAAAATTATTCAAAATTTTTGAATTCTTTTTCTAAAAATGGTAGAGAATAAAATAGTGAAATAGTGTCGGTGGTAGAGCCATGCAGCTGTTCCCGCTGCTGAATTGGCCGGCTCGGACCGGGTAAGTACCACGACCTCACGGAAAATCAGGGTAAAGTGGAAGTGTTTTTGCTTTCATGTTTCGTCCGGTGAGTGAGGTAGCCGGTGGCCCACTCCCTCCCCTCCCCTTCCTCCCGTCCCTATCACTTTCTTCATCTCCTCCTCCTTCTGCTCCCTTTCTCCTCCTTCTCACTTCTCCTCCCTCCTTCTTTCACTCCCCGCTTAAAGGCTGACAACGCATTTGCCAGTTTTATATTGCTGTAAATGTCCATGGGCGGTGGTGGTCATTTACCATCAGGTGAGCCGCTTGATCGTTTGACAGCCTGACCCATAAAAAAAAACTTGCTTGCTTTTAGAATATTTATTGTATTTAGCTTAAGAGTGTTCTAAATATTTTCATTCTAGTTTTAAATTTAACTAAACACATTTTTTATTTAATTTTAATACCGATGTTATTATTTTTTTTGTATTTAATTACGATATTTTATTTTATTTCATTTTTAAGACTTCTTACTTGTAAACTAATGTAACTAATGTAATTCTCACTATGATCTCACTTTATTTTAAAATGATAAAAAATGATTAGTACTTCAAAGCTTGAACGCTGTTATTGGCGATAGGGGAGTTACACTTCGTTCCCGCGCATCACCTCAGGGAGCAGGGTGCGACTGAAAACCATCGCTGTACGGGATACTCATTCCGTTTCAGGTTATGCTGAGCCGCCTTTTGCTTTAATGTTTTTACTTTTATTCATTTTAAAATTGTATACTGCTTTTTTGGTGCAATAAATTATTGTTATTATAAAAATGTTATTGTTTTAACATTAAATAAGGGTCAAGTGGACTGCTCGCTCGTTTTCAATTTTCTTCTCGGTTTAAAAAGTTAATTTATTAAAATATTTTTATAATTCTCTTAGAGCCATCGCTACACTTCAAGTTTAGTTTATTCTATTTTTCGCAATTTCGAATTCGATAGTTTCTGCAAGGGAAGTGAAGTGAAATACACTACCGGTCAAAAGTTTGAGACGACTATAAAAAAATAAGAAACAATTAAAAGTCAACGTACCACAAAACTTTATGAAAAACAGGTTTTATTTTCATGTTACATACAAGATTTAGAATAAAAAAATACATGAAATCTTGACGAATACAATGTTCTAAAGAAAACACATATAAAAGAGTTTAATCAGCCTCCTTTGCATTTTATGACCTGTTTTACTAATCTTGGCATGCGGGCAATTAATTTATTTATAGTCTCTTGCGAGGTATTCTTCCAGCTTTCTTCTTTTCACATGACCTGCCGTGAAAAAGGACATTGTTCCCGAAAGTTTCGGCCGAGCTCTTCTCAATAAAGCTCTATAGAGTTAAGATCGGGGTGGAGTGGCCATGTCATGTTTTCCAACACTTTTTCCGACTGTTTTCGTCTAAATAGTCCCTAAATAATTTTGAACTGTTCTTTGAATCATTATTTTGTTTGTAAATAAATCCTTGACCGACTAACTTTAATCCGGAAGGTATAGCATTTTTCTTTATACTGCTCTTCAAAATTACTTTATATTGCTCCTTTTTCATATTTCCTTTAATTTGGACCAGTTTTCCAGTCTCATATTCTGAGAAAAAACTGCGGTTTTCGAATAGTAACGCGACCAAACAACTTGGCGTCTCGTAATCGTCTTTTCACTGTAGAAACCGATTATAGAAACAAACGAAAGAGAAGAAACCACTTTTAGAAAAATAACTCAAAATTTTTTTGTCACACAGGGTTTTCCCGAGATTTTCGCGAATTTCTAGGGTTGTTAGGTATCTATTTCGCTTGCTGGTTACTACAATAAATTTGTCTTCACTAGAAGTCGTACCTCTTGGTCTACTGGAGCGAGGACGATCTTGATTACTGCCAATTTCTTTGTACCACACAATAGTGCGAAGAACACAAGTCTTCGATAATTTGAGATGAGATGCAATTTCACGTTTAGATATACCTTCATTATGGAGAACAACGAGTGTAGATCATAATTCAATACTAATTTTGTTAACTCTAAATTTTAGAGACGTCTTGACTGTAGAAATTACATAAACATACTAATTGCGGATATTCGTAAATAACAATTAAAATAACAGGTAAAAATTAAAAATTAACAGTAAATATTAAAATTTAAAAAAATTGCATTGTAAGTTGATATAAAATAAAAGAAGCGTCAGCTGCGGTAATGAGGTAATAAAAAATTTACAATCGATTATCGGACTAGCTCTTCCTCGGCTCACATTTAAGTTTGGAAATAATGCTTGTTTATTGCCCTTAACCTGGCTAATATACAAAACAATAAGCTTTTAGACAATCTTTATAAACAATAGAATATGCGGGTATGCGGATGTGATAAAAAGTAGTAGTATCACTAATATTTTGCAAAATATTTGCTAATAACAAATGTTTTTTATTAGTGGTCTTAAACTTTTAACCGGCAGTGTATATGTAGTGCTTTTGCTGCAAAAACTCCTACCTAACATAAGTAATGTTCGTGCAGTGTTCTTCATAAATTGTATTACACGAAAGTCTAAGCAGCACATCGGCTGATTTTACTGATTATAACCTACATTGTACTCTTGTAACAACTTTACCTCCATATTAAAATTTCAGATTTTTCATGTACTGCATTTAAATGTGCAAAACCATTAAAAAGAAAAGCTTTTTAACGCTGCTACATCCTGCCTGACGTTTTAAAATATTGGAAAAATCATATAATACCGATTTGTTGATTATAGCGATTGCCACTTAAGGAAAATCTAGCAGTGTTCGATAAAAGTTGTGGCAAAACGTTCTTTGAATTCGTAATCAGCTGTTGTTTTCCATTAGCATAATGAAAAGTCTGCCTCTTTGTATTCAATTTAAGAAAACTCGCCGACAACTTAATTAAGAAAACTGCAATTTCATTCAAAAACTTTGAAAGACTTCATGATTTTTTTTCTTGTATTTTGTAGTAATATTACATTATTTATTTTTAAATTCGCTTTCATTTCTTTTAAAATCTACGATTTAAGTACTGCATCTTCTGATAATTTCATAAAAATTTATTACAAAAAAAAAAAGAAATATCAAATTGAGTTTTAGATATCTAGTGAAGAGAACTAGATTTTCAATTTTAAAACATACTTTATATACACTAATAATTCTACGTCTTTATTCATTTTTTTGTTATTTCATATACGAGTAATAGATATACGAATAAATCGTTAAGTGTAACTTAACACTACGGTAATCTATACGATGTCATAATGAAAGGTAGTACGATATAACAGTATTACTATTAACAATTAGCTTGAATATGTATCAGTTAATCTGTCTCAAGGCTTAAAAAATATTTTTTGAAAAATAATTGTTATGCGATTATACTTTGTTCGCAACATTTAGAGGTTACGTTTAAAATTAAAATTTCTTTATTGTGGTTTTGAGCACAAAAACTTTTGGCTTTGATGTACAAGGTAACCCTTTCAAAGCTTTTATGGGATTTTCGTTTGCACATATTACAATCTAATGTATGTATGTATATATTCTATGCAAAAAAAAAACTAAAAAAAACGAATTTAAATATAAATCTTCTAATTTAAACATTTACATTGCCAATTATACCTTATAATTTAGATAATGTTAAGAAAATAAGCAATGTTCACAACTAGGATTAGTGATATGTGCTTTGTTATTACATTTCTCTCTTAATTCTAATTTATTCCGCATTAACATAATAAAGTTAAAGATTGTTTTTGTGTTTTTCACGCTGTGGAACTATTAGCCAAATTAAAAAGGATTGCTTTAGGGACACGATTCCTTTCTACATTTATCTTTCTATATTTCGACTGAATAAGCTACAAATTCAATTAAATCCAATTTCATTTTTATTGCACGACTTATTTTGCTAAATCAACACGTTTAGGATGTTTGAAACGGAATTAAAGAGAAAGCTTCGGTATTATATGGCATTCGGAAATCCACTTTACGGTTCCTGACAACGGATAATGGGAAATGTCATTTGTGACTTGTCTAAATACTAAAAACAAAAATAATAATATTGTTTTCCGCCTTTTCGTTTACATTATATTTAATACAAAATACATTGAAGACGACAAATGAAAATTGCTCTACAAATTTTTGTTAAAGTAAAAACTTTTACTTATCATTTAATACAGCTTCTCAGAAAGTAGTGAATCAATTACTTCCGGTGAAAATCTTGTATTAGAAAAATTAGAATATAAAAAAATATATTAGAATTTTATCAAAAATTTCATAATCTTATTTGCATTTTAACCAATGAACGCTTGAACCCTTCGATAAGCGTTTTTTTTTTATGCACAAGACCGTACGTGACTATATCTTAGCAAGTTTAAACTTTGTCGCAAACTTATTGGTGTTTCAGATACTAAGGGCTTTTGCAAAAGGTTTGGCTTAACATACCTATATTTTCACGCGTAAACAGGAAGCGGGGATTATCAAGAGAAATAAAAGGGGTTGTGCGTCACATCACCATAAAAGTCCCCCGTGTATAGTACGAAACTCATTAAAACAAGTAGTTAGACAACGCTCAAACCGCGATGAACTTTACTTTCTCAACCACTTACCTTGAAAGGCCGCGTCCATACTTGGCTTATCAACGTAAGGTGAGTTACAGTTTCATAGTGACGCTATAATATACTGTAAATTAAAACTTTCGCACCCTTTTCGGCATGCACGGATCACCGGTAACAATGGGTGTCGTTTTGTGAAAATGTATATGAAATGAAATATAATAACTCGAAACCGTATACATATAAGATCATGTGGAAGCGGACCTGCATGAACTTTAAATCGGCATTTGACAAAACAAGCGTAGGACAGAAAAAGATGGAAACCCGCGTTAAGGAGGCCAAAATCGGTCTCGAGCCAGCGGAGTAAGTATTTAATTAATAAAATAAATTAAGATTTAATTGTTTTATTTTTCTTTTTATTACCATCATTGACTCTGTTACTTTACTTTAAAGCAGACTTTAATAAAGTAGTTTTATAAAGTAATGAAACGTCCTTTGCTCATGTGAGCATCGAAATGGTTTATTTTTATCTTATTTCGAATGATCCTACGAGAAATTCCAAATTATCCACTGTCGGATATCGTAAAGAGGATTTCTGTCCGTCGGATGGTACCAAAGGGTTCTTCTTAATTCCGTTGGGACATCCTGATCGCCTTGATTTAGCAAAATAAACGGTGAAACCATAACAAATCCGGGACGAAATTATTATATCATTCATTCAAATGGGAGGAAATATTTTAATAAATAGCTTAAAGAGACATTCGTTATTTAGGTAGGAGTATTAACAGAAAAAAAAAAAGTTAAAGTTCCGCTAAGTTTCTTGTGTTTCTGTTCTTCTCAGGACTGAGGCATTTTGTTCCGAACGCGTAGTAGAATCATTAGACGTCAAAAAGTGACTGCAATTTTGAGTAAAGAATTTTTGTCTTTCACTATATATATTTATGTATATATATGTACATATATATATATGTATATATATATATATATGAGTACGTATATGTGTATATATATATATATATATATGTAGCTGAAATAAAATAATTACCCTATATTTTATATGAAGAGGAAACAAATATCGACTTTACATTGGTAACCGATGGTTATGTTATATCGATAACAGCAGTATTGAGGTTGTTGTTTAAAAAATCATTCGATTGTCTCTAAAACCACTCACCATAAGGTCTGCTATGAATTACCCGGAGTGGTTATACATATTTGAACAAAGCGCACGGTCCTCACAATTCCGAAGTTCAATGGGTCTCGACAGGTGCATTGTGCGACGAAACTTAGCTAGATAATGGTTATTATTATGGTACACTATTACATTTATGTTGGAAGCAAGCCAGCGCTGAATACAATAACGGGAGGACGAGTGAAAATCGAATAATAACGTTTGCAAAGATTCCCTGTTTCAAAATTATCTCATTCGTCCAGAGACGTTTCTTATAGAAACATTATTTTTCATTGGCATAACATGGGGTTCTAAGATGTCTGTTACATACCGTTGTGCAGTAAGTGATCCATTTTCAATGATCACTAACTC
>DWHO01001691.1:0-14783 GCA_018247575.1 Eurytides lysithous rurik | reverse complement strand
TTTCTGTGAGGTCGTGGTACTAATCTGGTTCGAGCCGGCCCATTCAGCAGCGGGAACAGCTGCGTGGCTCTACCACCAATTTTATAAATTGCCTATATATATATATTTAAAACTAAGTGGTTCAGAGCTCCGTCCATCGTCAGATGTACAAGATGACATCTCTACGGCTAGTTAATTCTAATCGTCTATTCTAAAGCAATTGTTTGTTTAGCTAACTTTTTCATGTTACTATGAATACGCAAGAGTTAACAATGTTACGATTAGAATTTTGTCGTATTTTCGTTGAAACAGTAGCTTTGTGATATATAATATAGAATTACTGGCATTATTGTGGTACTTCCCGACGTGAACTCTACTAAAAAGTCCTACCAAAGGGTTATCTTCTATAGTTATTCTAAACCTCCACAACCTGTGCTGCCAGGAAACGAGTGACTGACCATCACGAGGGTGGCTTGCACATCTATTTCAAAACGACCTTCTCTCTGTCAGTTTCTAATGGTTGCAGTTATATAGTTGGAGTGAGATTAATATGGACAATAACCAGATAATATTTGATAACTGATAATGATATATTGACATATTAGCATCAGGGTAATGTGTGTAAGAGAAAGAGATTAGGAAAGAAGATTTTAAGAGATAAAATGTCGAGACAACCAAGTCAAATTGTCATTAAAGCAAACATTCGCCTGGCAAGAGAAACCTATAACAGCAGTTCTACGTAAATCTGCTTGATAACGTGCTGTGGTGTCAGCAAAAGATTCGAGACGTCTGATCTTTGTGCCTTGCAAATGTTCTGGTAACATTACCTTTCAATATTGAACACACTGCATTCACAACTGATTGGCAGTTTAATAATAAGCAACCGCTCCAGACGTACTCAGCAAATCTAGAGAAGTTCCATTTAGAGATTTTTCTTTGTAGTCCGTCTTCGCATCACGCAAAGAGTTTTTCGACTATATACATAAGTTATATGATGAAAACTGAAACAACTATCGACAGCTTTTTACGTCAAAAAATTCTTCCAATAATTATAAAATAAATCTGGAATTATATACTTAGAGTTAGCGTTCTATACGTTTTTGAACAAAGAAAGTAATTATTAGGGTTATAAATATATGCGATAATAGGGTAATGTCACTTAATCCAAACGTTGGTTATATAAAAGTCTCGATCTTGCCAACACACCGTCGTAAACTGCAAAATCTAACTCAAAAACCAATTTCCGCAATTAGCATTTGAACTAGGAACTAAATTGATCTAGCTCTTATCCAAAATCCAATTACCAAATGCGCATGTTCTAGATGGGCTTAATTGTATCAATTAATATGTCTCGTGTCAATTATGTGCGTGTGTATTTTATCTTGGTTTTTTTTTTAATATTTTTAATTTTAATATATTGTATTATGACTGCATTTTACATAAATAGTTCGCAGTTTATACTAATATTTGCTCCGGTTGAAAACCAAATCCTCAATGTCGATAGCTAAGAACTATGCCAAATGATTCATCAAAATAGCTTTCGTTAGATAATAAAACGATAATACTTGTAAAAGTTTTTCTTAGAGACAAACAAGCAAGCGGTTCACCTGATGTTAAACGATCACCGCTTCTCATGGACTTTTGCACCATCTAAAGGCTTGCAAACGCGCTGCCGGCCTTTGGGAGGAGGTGGGAATATTTTGGGCGAGAATATGAGGAGAAGGGAATAGGACGGAAGAATGGGCCACCCGCCACCTCACTCACCTAACGAAACGTGGAGCTAATCCGCCTTAAAAATATGTAATATTAAGTTAGAATAATTAGGCTTTTTTTAATGATTTAGGCTGACTAATGAGCAAGCGGCTTACCTGGATGGTAAGTGATCACTGCCGCCCGTTGATATTTGCAGCATTATAGAACCAGCAAAGGCGTTGTCAATCTTTAAGGAGGGAAATTTTTAAAGTGGAAGGGGGGAAGGAGTGAGAGGGAGGGAAGAAGAGGAGCAATAGGGGGGACCCCTTGGGGATGGAGAAAGAGATAGGAAGGTGAGGGAGGAAGGAAAGGGAGGGGGATGGGCCACCGGCCACCTCACTCGCCGTAAAAAAGACAGAAGCAAAAACACACAACCAATTTTCTTTGAGGTCGTGGTACTTATCCGGTTCGAGCCAGCCCACTCAGCAGCTGGTGCAGCTGCATGGCTCTGCCACCGTATAAATTTTATTGTACAAAAACGGTTGTGAATATAAATTAAAATGAAATATAACTTTTTTACTGTATGTGGAAAAGAATATTTTAAAGCGTAGTACACTGCCGTCTAATACACGAAGCCTTATAGTGAATAGACAAAACCGATGGTAATTGTATTTACATCCCGCATGTATGCACTTAGTTGGCGTGTACGTGGTATATTGAATTATGGTGCGACACAAGGCAACCGTCTTGCCTTGTTTATAACACCAAAGCTTTAAGTACGTGTACATCGTTAATACAACTCAGATCGTAATTATATTCATTGTAATAATTAATATAACTACTAATATAATTACTATTCATTGTAATAATGAATATAATTACTACATTTGTTTAAATTAAAATTTCTTTACGTTTATTGATTTAAAATTAATCCAGAATTTTGAACACTTCACACAGTCAAGGCTCACGGAATAGACTGTCCATAAATAACTTTCGACGTAGCTCTGTTGAAGCGGATATTTCATAAAAGAACTAAAGGAGAGCGAAAATCTTGGGTTACTTATTCATTAGTTACATCCTTATTTAATATGTAGAAATGTTTTACGGTTAAAGATTTTTTCTAAATCGAGTGTGATACTAAAAAAATGGACGAAACTTTCAGGATATATTATAGTGCACAAGCGTTTGCGCAGACACAAGTGCACTCACTCTTCCTTTTGCTCTCATTGCCCGATGGGACAGATAACCGACACGGCCGGAGAGAGATAAGGCGCAGGGGCGGTGACATTAAGCCGACCTCTTAATAACGACTTTTGCATGCCACCGCTAGATGGCGTCGACAAGAAGCTGGGACCGGCTTTTTACAAGCCCATCCGACGCATGGATCATCTTACTTTTCAGGCAATCGGGCGATCAGACTGTAATGCCCTAATCCAACTAAACAACAACAATACAAAGTCATTGCCCTCCGCGAGATTCGAACCCACGTTCTCCGTTTTGTAAAGCGCGGGCCTATACCACTAAGCCACGTAGGCAAAAAAAATATACACACACAGTGTCATAGTTTAGAATAAAGAAATCGTGATAATTTTCCTCCAGGTCCCTTGAGAAATATACAAATAACCCAAAATGACAAGGGTGATGTATTTTCGATAAATTGAAGATTTTAATTTACTTATTCGAGACATAGAGGTTTACAGAATTTTATCTACACTTTTTGTCCCCGACTTCTCTACAAACGTTATTTTCAAAAGCACTTTTGTCTTCATTATTCTAGGTCCATTAAGTTTTACCAGGAGCACTGTTAGCCAGAGATATTTCACACACACACTAATTCTCAATAACTTTTTTAACAAGACAACTAGAATTAGATCGGATTTACGTCAAAGCTAATGTGATTTTCGTTCATAGTCAAATTCATTCGAATATTTTTGGACTACCCTTCACATAATTTATTGTTACCAAAACTTTCGTTTTGTCTAGTCACTAAGATGTCAAATGAAAGTTTACCTGTAGCTGCACCACATATTTATATATATAAGTTATATTTATGTATATATATATATATTGCTGGAACCATGTCCTTTAAACTGTGACACATTTTATCATATCTTTAATTGACTCGTTTTATTGAGGTTCTGTTAACGTTAAATCAAATCAAAATATTTTTATTCAAATAGAAACATTTTGATTTGTTTTGATTTAACTTTAAAAGAACCTGAATAAATTTATAAAGGTATATTAAAATTAAATATTTGTAAACAGGTATGATATGAAATCACTCCCGACAAAGGCGCCAAAGAATGATAATCAGTAAAACAAATATAATCCAGTCCGTTCCTCAAAGTTTGCGTCGAACGGCGTCATTATTTAACTTTTTTAATTACGAGGTAAGGAGTTGCCATATTAATATCGAATAATCTAATGCCATAAAACACCCGCTGAGCTCCGCGTCTACTCAGGTTATATCGTAAACGGGATAGCATTAAATGTGTTACATCACTAGTCTGCCTACTCGTGTTGAAAATTCAACCTTACCACGATGTGATAGAAGCTAAACTTGATTAATTTTAGCGCGATAGTTATTGCTCACTAGGCAAATCACTCAGTGCTAAGCTCCGACCTCCCGCGACGTAGATTTAATTGTGATTAATTAGTGTTGTTACTTATATGTCACAAAAAATTACAGAAATGTAATATTTCATAATAATACAAAGAACTTAACAACGCGTTCTAATTAAGGCTTCGAGTTACTACTGCATTCGTAAAATTGTATACATGGCCGAAAAAAACGTACACGAGTCAAACCAACATACACCTACTGGGTTTTTGTCCTAATTTCTTTTTATTTTATCAGTAGAAAAATGTATTTGTGATATTTTAATTAGATATTAATCATGGTGTAAAAAATTAATAAGGTGTGGAAAAAATTGGAGCTATATAAATATACATTTGACTAACACATATCCAATCTTGTGATATATAATTATATAGATAATATTTAAAGGTCTAAGCAATATTTTTGAATACAACAATATTTTTGACTTTGGCAATATTTTTGACTGCAACCTGTTGTTTAGATATATTTCATTTTGACTGTCAGTGATAAATTCAAAATCTAATGGCAAAACTAAGTAGTAAGTCTTTACCGGCATTGTCTTTAACGTTAAATAGTGGTCTGACTATGTCAAATACGAAACTTGTGTTTTTGTCATCCTTACTAGCTTTTGATATTACACAGCCAGTGGTGTTATGTTTTACTTTATAAACAGCGTTGCAATAAACACTTCACGTGTTAAATTCTTTACCGTGTTACATCATTCTTATCTGTCGTGGATTTTGTCATCTTTTTTAATTTTAATTACAGTTAAATCTGGTAACTAAGTTTGTCTTCATGCTATCAGCGACCACACACTATTCTATTCAGTGTCCAGTTCTATTCAATTCAATTCAGACGTTATAGCAATGAATTTGCTATTTGCAATTGTAATTGTAAATTGGGGCAATTTCATAGTAATGAAATCTCATGTCCCGTAAATGTCGGAACACGTATTTGGTTCCACGTACACGTTTCATATATTTGTATTATAAAGTAACTTATTTAAACTTCAAGGTGTAGGCATAAATGACTTTATACGAAACGTAACATGCTGAGTATGATGCTTGTTATTTCAAATTTACTTAACCTTAGATTTTTCGCGTGTGACGTTAATTTACTTAAATATTACTCTCATTAGGCTTATTGATTTCTTATATTTTTTTTACTACTAAGTCTTTAAACACTAGTCCTATTTTAAGATAGAAACATCTTGTTATAAGAGCGTTTTGCATATATAAATTTGTTGTCTGGTTGTCTTCTGCCTTTTTTTTTTCAATTTCTGTTTTTTTTTTTTAAAAACGCTGCTGCTATTGTAAGTTAGAAGTATCTTGTGTTATAAGGGCGTTTACATACATACATTTTACATGGATCAACACCCAGATTTGAAACAAATATCTATAGTTCGTACATATATTTGCCTCGGGTGGGAATCGAACCCACGACCTGCGACGCCGAAGCCAATAGCTTAGCAACTGCGCCAAGCCGTCATCATTCTTCATACAGTTCCCTTTACAAGTCTACGTGAGATGCAGGATCATATTTTTGCATTAGTCTATCCAGCTGATCCCACAATAAGTCTATTGGGTGGACTTACTTCCACACCTCTTGCTGTTCTTTTCCTTAAAAAGTTATTTTATAGTCTTGGAATGTATCTATGATCATTATCCTGTTGAAATATAAATTTTTAACCAATTAAACGGAATGCACTGCACTGCACTATTCTAATATATTTTTTATAATTTTTTGTATTAGCACAAGATCCCTAACAGCGGAGCCACCAAACAGCCCCAAAACCTATCAAAGACCCTCCGCCGTGTTAACTAAATCCACAATACAAGCCTCCTTCACCTTTTATTTCGACTGCCACCATTCAAAAACTCTCCGTTTTGATATAAACACTTCAAATTACCATTCCTCCGTCCAGAATACCTTTTCTAAATCTCCTATTACATATATATATATATATGTGTCAATTCTTCAACGTGTTCCAATATTTGTGTTCTCTGGCCCTCTTCAGTCAGTCAGTCATTTCTTTTTATCTATTGTATTATAAAGTGAAACCGCTGTGTATCCTATAAGACGTAGATCAAGGTCACTGACAAATTTATCAAAACCTACATTGAACCGTATCGATATTTCTAGTGCTGTTAAACATCTATCCCGTTTGCTTTTAATAACTACACTCAAATCTTCACTCGAAGTTGTTACTCTTGGTCTTTCTTTTTGACGATTGTTGCTAATTCTTCCAATCTTTTGGTTTCAATTTTTTAATAGTATAATCAACAGTATTTCTTGATATGTTCTGCATTCTTAAAATCTCACGATTGCTTTTACTGAATTTAAGACTGCCGATTATCACACCTCTGGTCACTTGGAAATGCTCCTTAGTTTTACCCACTTTTTACAAAAATTAAAAGTCATAAGTAAAATAAGGGCAAAGAATATTATTAGACTTTGGAAATGAAGCCAACAGAGAACACGTTTTGAACATTCTGATCAAATGACAAGAGAAACGCAGAAATATTTGTAGTAGTTACTCTACATTTTAGTAATATTTCTTAGCCAATAACTTCATCGAAACAAAACTGTCACATCAAAGATTAACTTTAAAGAAATTCCGACAATAACCCTGGTTTGGTTTTATGAGGAGACGTAGACGGCAAATAACAATGTGCTGTTTAATCATTTAGTGTAGATAAGTATTTTGCGGAGAAATACAAACGATGAAACCTAATAAAATTATTTTAAACATTATTATTTAATATTTGTAATTTAAGTAAAATTGCAGATAGCTAAATACTTTTGAGTGGCATATATACGTAACTTTGTGCATAAGCCGGCCAGGCAGAGATGTGCGAGGCGTCCTTCGTGTATGAAATATAATTGACCAACGGTAACCAAAGTAGCCGAATGATATTAAGGCAATTCGGCAACGATTATCTAGTTAACTTTCTAAATAACTTCATACAACTCTCGCATCACTACATATAACAGTTAGTTTAACATAAATCACATGTAGGTCTTACTCGAACTGAGCACGGCGAACACACTCTGCGTACATTAAGTACTCCCGTGTCCGGGGTGGGTCTCACCTCCCCCTTTACCCTTTGTTCCGTACAGTCTACGGCCGTCGAGATTTCGGTCCGCATACCGTATCCCGACGGCCCGTAAGCGACATCTCCAAATTTTTGAAACACATGTCCTCATGCGTAACCCTGCAGTAGTGGGGTCTGTCCAACTCGTGGGAACGAGCCTTTCCACGGGTGCGGTGCCCGATGAAGCTTTATAGAGCCACATAGGCTGAAAGCACAAACATCAGTCCCCATAAGTCATAAGTAAAGTGTAGTTAACTTTAAATAACTACCTATATATTGATGTATTTTTTCAGAATAGTGTAATAGAAATCCGATGTAGCGTATATCACGTATACACACCTGATACTTATTGTGACAATTTTTGCTGTGTATTATGATGTTTATGAAAATAAAAATTATATTGAGAAATATTTTTCTAATTGATTGGATACTTGAAAAGTCGGCCTGAGATGGTCCCAGTTACTCCACCACCAATCGATATTGGTTTACCGTAATACGTCATTTGTTCCGACATCGTATTGATTAACAACTCGAATTGTTATATATTATAAACACCAATTGTAAAATATTTATCGTATTCAATACGCAATTGATCGTATATACTATTTAGAATATAATAAACGATCGGTAGAGGATAAAATTTATCTGTGTGTTTATTACCTAAAATCTAGAACTAACTAACTTCAACAGACGTTAAAATTTATCAAAATCTCAATAGGTTCTATAGACTTAAGGACATAACCGACGCCGCGGAAACCATTAGTCGACCACTAACATGAAATTTTACCTAACAAACTTCTTAAAGAAATTTGCCTATTTCCGACGCCAAACCGGAAAAATTCTATATTTCTGGTCATGACGATGTTTAAATGCAATTTCAACCTAACTACATTAATTATGCTTGCGGCTGTGGTAGAAAATTGAGTTTCAGTTTGTCACTTTAACATAATATTTTAGATTCGGTTAGAGACGTGGATTAATAATTAAATTTCTGTGATAAATATACGTGTTTAAAAATCAAACATATTGCAAAGCTTGAAACGCGTTTTGTACACTAATAAAAGTGAAAGCTAATCTAAAAAAGTTTTAAACTATATTAGTAAAAATCGATAATCGGTTCAAAGAACAACCGACTGTTGTTGCTTAATTGAATATTACTCTAGATTGAGGTTTCTGCCGATTATTTTTATCAGTTCGTGACCACGCCATATTATGGTCATATATTTACGAGTAAAATGATATTTACGAATTTTGTTTTTTTTTAACTTTTGTCATTCGAATTATTTATAGCGTTCGTGGTCACCGGGCAGAATGAACGAAATTCTATATTATTCTTGTTTAGATATCTATAAAAACTAAAAAAAAAATATTCTTCCGTCCTTCAATACTCACTGTGAGGCCATTTATTGCACTTAATTATTGACGTAATTATAACCAGTAGTAGGAGTTTTTTTTTTTAATTTAAGAAATTAGAAAACTAGAGAACATATCCTACTTGACTACTTTCTAATGTGTATAATAGACTCTCGCCAGTAATTATAAGCATAACACTATCACAAATAATATTACATAATTATCATGTAAGAAAATTAAAACATAATAAGAGATGAACTTAAATATATATTTATACAAACACATACAATTGTCAAACATTTGCAAAAGCTGCAATTTTGAACACATTGTCAAAATATTGTTTTCGTAAGACATTTTTGTGTTTCTTGTATTTTTCTCGTATTTTACAACTTTTAATAAATTTTTCGGCAGCTCATTATACAATTTTCGTTTTCCCTAGTAATCGAAATTACATCGACCTCCATTCAGACAATGATATGAGCTGTGGGTGGCATATTGTGCGATAAACATAACACATCGTAATAAAATCACGCTGCGTACACACACGACCACATATTGCGTTGACCTAAAAAGGGCCGAAATGTGATTTGTAACAATTTGTGTGGATGCCGTTTTTTTGGGGGGGTTTCTCTTACCAAATCCTAACGTGTTCTCAAATCTAAATGGACTGTTATTTCTGACTTCACTGTTTTTTTTTATGATATTCATCTTTCTAGATAGATCTAGATCCTGATATAAAGTTTGGAAACGTCCTATAGTTACGTAGTGTATGGTGAAAACTGCCTCTTTGGCCTAGCGGTATAGGCCCGCGCTTTACAAATCGGAGGTCGTCGGTTCGAATCCCGCGGAGGACAATGATTTTGTGTTGTTGTTCTTAGTTTGGGTAGGGCATTGCGGGCTGATCATCCGATTGCCTGAAAAGTGAGATGATTCATGCGTCGGATGGGCATGTAAAAAGTCGGTTTAGAGAAGTCGGTATTAGTAGGTCGGTTTAATGTCACCGCATCTGCGCCTGATTTCTCTCCTTTCGTGTCGGTTATCCGTCCCATCGGACTATGAGAGTAAAGGAAGTATGAGTGCATCTATGTCTGCGCAAGCGTTTATGCACTTATATACATACATATATCCTTCCGTGGCCGGAATCGGTCGGAATCGGTCGGGTGAAAATCATTTCACCCTTGGAACTCTATTTCATACTTATTGTTTGAGAGCAACACTTTCATAATGCTTTATGTCTCACTCTCCTTTTGCTGTGTAATATACATTTGTGGGCACTACATATGTTATTTTACATAGAATGATGATAGTTTGTTAAACGTAGTATATAGTAGCAGTATTCAGTAGTTAGCAATTAGTTAGCAAACAGAAATATTAACTTCTTCTCGTACGATACTTTTACCAGCCGGCACTTACGTTACTTTTAAAAGGTGTGCGTTACGTTTGATTTTTTTTTTAAGTAAAACAAAAATCTATTCAAAATATCTCACTGAATGAGCGATTTCCTACCGAAATAATGATTTCCGATGAATATCCAAGTCACGTCTCCGATGGCGGAATCGGGGGGGAGGTATTCAATCTGCGCGAGGTGAGAACGTAACGGGCTTCATTGTTCCCGATTATGTTATGCACGGATTTCTAGCGAAGGACTTTCATAAAGATCCTTTTCCCTACGATTTTATGTCCTCTCTTTTTGCGTATTCGGTTAAACGTGCATTCAATATATACTATCATAATTCTTCCAATTTAAACGGATATTTAGGTTCTAATGGTTCATGTAATGATAATATTATAAAAAAATATTTGTTGTAAATAAACAATGTATTTCTTGTTGCAATTGATTTCAGAAGGAAGAAATTTTTTAACTGTTTTTATATATGTGTATGCATGTATCTGAACTTTTTTGTATTCATGTTGTAAGGTTAGTCGTGAGAGATTTCATTGTTATTGAACCGCGAACATGTAGGCAAGGTAGGTATTAAGTATAACATCAAATAATAATAGTAAAATAGTATGTTGATTGAGTTAATCTACGCTATATTTCAGAACGGTTATATTTTTATTTATACGTCCCATTTATTTTTTACACACTTTTAAAATGTGACTTCAACTTATTATCGGTCAACGTAGAACTCTTTACTGCTATAAAATATTATAATCAATACAGAGAACTTTATGAAAATACATATTTTATTATTGATTACATTTAAGTTAAACAACTAAAACTACCTATCATATTAAAACTTAGACTAACTCAAACTACCTATCAAATTTAAGTTTTAATTTACTTTCAATATGTCAATAAATACATACACTGCGTTTTAGTAGCAAGACATTTTAACCATGAGATAATTTTTTAGATTATTTAATTTAAAAAAGGCTTATTATCTCTACTAAAATATTACATAATTTTGAAAATAATTTTGCACAAATTACTCTTGCGATATCACTCTGCAGGTCATCGAAATATTATATCAGTGTAGAAATCTAACTCCTAGGTGATTAAAAAGGCGTTAAGTTTAAAAAAGCGAATTCTGTAGAAGCTAGTGTAACTAAAAACATAATAGACGTTTGGATAGTTGTAATATAAATAGTTTTTATTTCTTTAAATAATAAAAAGCAAATACATAAGAAAACAGGAAAATGCATTGTTTACGATTATGGCGTCGATAAACCTCTTATATTATTTTTGTAGAAATATTTAACATTTTATATCCGGTTAGTCGTTTTATTGCCTATTACCATCTAACACAAATACTCTCCATGCCCTGGGTTATGTATAACATAACATTTTTTAATAAGACAGTTAAGGGATTTTACCGCGGATTATTCCAGCGTTTTTGGTACCATACCATTAGTGTAATGATAATATATTAAACCATGGTTGTTGTAAATAAAGTCATATATTATATTTTAGTTTTGTATATCGTAGCGCAAAGGGAAATAACCCCGCGTACGTATCCGCTCCCCCGCTGTTTATTTCTATTGGAAATGAATTGAGGACGTTATTTTTGTCGTTCAATTTATTTCCTTTTCCTGTTTATAGTTTTGTTGTCCGACTATTATTATCTATCTAGAAAAATGATATAATGCCAACATTTTCCATTGCTACGGGTTCCCGACGACTTCAAGTTCCATATTATATAAATTTAAAAATGTTGATGCATTTAGGTACCGAACTTTCGGCGAAACTATTTTAAACATCATTTTCAGGTTAACAAAATACGCCATTATAATTACCTAAAGATTTTTCTCGAATAGGCTTTTTATAAGCCCTTTTAATAATTATTTAACTTCTTAACCAGTGAGGAAACTACCACTGGCTTTGAATGGTGTTCCTTTGAGAAGAGCCGATAAGTGATGCCAGCGTTATCTTTATTAGGTCGCATATAGCAGACTGTCTAAACATTATTGAGTCTTGAGGTATTTACGGATTTTATGATAGTGAAGCATTAAAAACGAAATCAACGCCGTTAACACAGTGGCTTTGAAAAAGATTTTTTTGCATTCAATTTAAATCTTGCTAGTGAATTGATATATAAGTATTTATTTATTTAAATAGAATTACATAAAAGTTTTTTTTTGTTCCTTCTCTCCCACCGCCTCTCCTCCTCCTTCTCCCCTCTATTATCTTCCCTTCCTCCCACTTCCCCCTGTTTAAAAAATTTCCCCTTTTCAAAGGCTGGCAACACATTTGCAACTTACAAATGTCTATGGGCGGCGGTTACCGCTTACCATCAAGTCAGCCTAATCCATAAAAAAAGCTAAAAGTTTTTTTGCACCAAAATACTTTTATGCTAGAATAGTAGACAAAACAGGAGTATTAAATACGCAAAAAAAACAAATAGCAATATATTTTACTCCTTAGTAGGGCAAGCCGGGCTTTTAGGCATGTATGGTAATACCGCCACTGCGTGGAACTTAACTGATTGTCTCCTATATGCGATAGCTTTACATTGTATTAAGGTTTAACATACTGTACGGTATTTTAAAACAGCAACTGTTCCGTTTCTCCCCGGCTCTTCTAAACCGAACTGCATCCAGATCCGGTAGTAGTTTTCTTACGAACAAAATGTAAATATGACGATTCAAACGTGCTTGGTATATTTTGATTTGATTTGAAATTTATGGCAAACGTGCGGGCGAAGAGAAATATACACAGGCTGTTTGTTTTTGATAGCGGGAAATTTAAAGAAAAGAACCCAAAAACAAAACCCGCTCGTTTAAAACCCTAGTCTTTTGTAACGTTTTTTTAAAAGTAAACATTTCTTCATTTCCTTACTCCGCACTCTTTTAAAGGGTCTTACTAGTTTGAAATATCACACCTAGTTCGAAACTTTTTTATGTTGAGACAGTCCCAGTGGAAATTGACTATTCGATATATAATAAAACAATTTTATCGCGTATAGTAAATTTATACTTCCGCCGTTACAAACATTTTCAGCGTTCTTGATCTGGGCTACTACTAATTTCGATAAATAATGTGTGTATAAGAGGTAATAAGTATATATTGTCAATGCATACGCGTAATTAGAGGATATCATTAGAGGTTATTTGCTTTCAATCTTTAAAATAAAATGACATGAAGTTATAACGAGGTCGTAGGCCTCTTGGCATGGCGTAAATCTTAATCTAATAAACAGGATTGATTTATCTATTTTGATAATTCAAACTAGTCGCTATGATAGTATTAAAAACAATTTGTATACCGTATTTTATTTTTTTTATTTTATTTATTAAAAAAAAGTTCTGCCATAAGATAGAAATATCTTGTGTTATAAAGAGCGTTTAACATACATTTGTACAAAAAATACTCACAGAATACTGTTTCGTATAAGCATAGCACAAGAAAAATATTGGTACTGTACGAAGCGACCCAATGCTCAGTCATGTATGAAGGCAAATGTTCGTAGCAATAGGTAGAGTGGAAGATAAGCTCGTAGATGCATTGTAGCAAGGCCCTTTGTAGAGGGACGAATCTTTTAACTAAACATACATACATAGGCCTTGTCGTTTTAATATTGCAACGTTAGAAAATATGTAAAATAAAAGTATTAATATATATTTTTTAACAACTGCAGTATTCAGTTAATCGTTTAAATAGAGGATAAGTAATTAAAATTAAAACAATTTTTATTTTTATATGTTACAAATAAGTTTCGTAAAAATATTTTACTCCAATAAAATACTAAGTGTTAAACTTTTTGACATGAACCATGATATGCAGTTGTTATATGCCCATAAATTATAACGTAAATGAAATGTTTTTTTTTTCACACTTCCATTATATCGACCATTTAGTTTTTGTTTTGACCATTCAGTTAGTGCGGTTTTAGCGATAAATCAATGGTGCAAGCATTCCACTTAAACTCTTGTTGTGAAATTGAAAATTATAACGAAGAAAAATCTACTACGCCTTTACGATACTGTTGGGTAACTAAAAGTTAAGCTTTATTGTAGCTTGCCAAAGTATTAACAACAATTAAAAAGTTTAACAATTACTACGCTTTAAAATAAATTAAAATCAAGAGCAAATCAAGACGAATCTGCTGTACGTATCACTAATTTTTGTCCACGGTTTTGTTCGCATGAGTTTTTTAATGGATTGTTTTATTTTTATTCATTTTTAATAAAATCTTCGTGATAAGAAGTAAGCTGTTTTCTTCCTACTTAAATAGTAACTTCTTATACGTATGCCAAACAACACCTCTGTGTTTGTTTCTCTTTTTAGTCAACGACGAATCTCGATTCGTCGTCGCTTAGCAGAGAAACAAACACATACACATACACACAGGTTTACGAGTATATCGACGCTGGAAGGCAAAACCATAGTAAATGACACATGGGGTCGTTTTTTTTTTAATTACATTGTTTAAATCAGTAAATTAAACTAAGTCGATTGGTGTATCTCTTGTATCTCTAAAGAAAAATGTT
Organism: Eurytides lysithous rurik; assembly: GCA_018247575.1. Taxonomy (NCBI): domain Eukaryota; kingdom Metazoa; phylum Arthropoda; class Insecta; order Lepidoptera; family Papilionidae; genus Eurytides; species Eurytides lysithous. Next base: position 134 of record DWHO01001691.1, on the reverse strand, counting down.
AGTTTTGCTGGTTACTACGTTTTTGCTTTTCAGCGTCGATATAAACCAACACAGAGGATTTCTTAGTTGGATTAGGGCATTACGGGCTGATCACCCGATTGCCTGAAAAGTAAGATGATCCATGCGTCGGATGG
>DWHO01001690.1:0-14785 GCA_018247575.1 Eurytides lysithous rurik | reverse complement strand
GTCCATGGGCGGCGGTAATCGCTTACCATCAGGTGAACCGCTTGCTCGTTTGTCAGCCTAATCCATAAAAAAAAAAAAAATTACAGTTGATAACAATCAGTTTCAGATGCGAGCACTTAGCATCTTACGCTGTTTGCCCAGGAAAGGAAAAATCTTATGTAATTAAGAAATACAGATTACAAACTGTTCATCATTCAGCGAAATTCATGAAATGTCTGACTAAACTTAGGAAATTGAAACTGACGGAGTATAACTTATACACTCGTTATGCACGTAAAAACAGTCTAATATAACCTAGGGGAAAGTAAAATAAAAAAGCGTCCTCCCAAGTTGGGATAAGCAGTTAACCCATACTATTTCTCGCGTCTTAAATACGATATAAAATCATTTTCGTTCAGATCCTTCACAATTTTGCGAACGGAACAACGATTGGGGTTCCGCTAAGCGTAGTGGAAGCGTTCAGGCGCAGTCCAAGCGGGAACCACCCTTCGAGCTCAATACCACCAGCGATGGCGGAGCGATAACGCGCGTATGAATAATTCCCCTTATCGCACCATCTCGCCACATGCCCTACCTGCCTGCTACCCCGATCCATACAACTACCGATCGGACCCATTACCCGTCGTTTTCCACCCTAAACGCGTCACCTCGGGGCTGGCGTAACAGTCGCATGGTACCGGCCACCATCGGTGCTTTTTATTCATTAGGGCTGCGAAGTTTCGGCCATTGTGCCAGATACGCCGTAAGCCACGTTTGAATACGGATTTCGGTTAATAGAATGTTATAAAAAATTAACACGCCATTTGGTGAAAAAACCAGAGGAGGAAAATCGAATGGGGCTGGTGGTTAAAACTTGAATCAAGTTTTGACGTCAGATTTAGTTATAACGTTCTAGGCTTATAAAGTTTTTTGATTGTCATTGACCACCCATGACATAAATAAAACAAGACCTTAACTCGTTTATAGTTATAATTAACTGCTGATTAATGATGTTGCAAATACCGCAGATTTAACACAATCATAGCCATTGGCATAAAAGAGTACAAACTCTCAATTTGAGAGCCCAGTAAAGAAATAAAACTAGTTAAAACATTTTAGTTTATATTATTAGTAGTGATATAATGCACCAACGCTAAACCAACCAACTTTTGAGGTCCTTGACTTGTATTGATCCGAAAGACAGTAAATCAAGCGCTCGGTAACTTACATACGACATGAACAAACGCACAAGTTTTCACTTTCCATAATTTATTCACTTAATTATATAATGTTTGAAGATTCAATCACGTTCAAATCAGTCCCTTTCTTGCCTGTTCTCACAGTAGTGCGGAAACAAAACACCGGATTCGAACCCCTACCCCAGCCCTCATGTACCGGCGGCAGATGCAGCGGGCGAGATCTTATCTGTACTGCACTCTGCAGGACACTGCAAGTGTTGTTAAAGCCAGCGAGGATTCTGTTTTGTTTGGTTGTTGTAACGGTTTTGCAACCCCTTCAAAAGGCACTATCGCCATAAACTTTTTAGTGTCACCGTCGAAATAATAATAACCATAGATTAAATCACATTCTAAACGAATTTTCATGTATATACATACTTGCAGTAGTAGATAAGGATATGGAAACACTAGTATTAAGCACCAACAATTCTCACTTAACTTTTTTTAAAGAAACTTGTCATGTAAAGAAATTACCTTGCTAACATCCAAAAAGATATGAATTAATAGAATATGAATTATCTTATGAAAATCGACAATATTCATTGAATAACTCACTCACTCACAGCATAACTCACTTAGACAATTCGCAAAGTCCACCAAAGGCGATAGTACTGCATTGCCAATTGTATTCCTGCCAAGAAGTAATGTATAAGCACTATTGTCAGGGCCGCATTTAAAGAGCTGGAGGTCCTAGGATAACAAAGCAGTGGAGACCCCCTGGCCACTAATTGTTTTCAAAGTAAGAGTTTTTCGATAAATAATTTATTGTGGAACTATGATGATACTTTTGACAAACTAATATAAATAAATTTGGAAGATTGTTTTTTCGAAGACTATAAAAGAGAGGCCGCATCTTTTCTGCAGGCCCCGGACTACTGTGTGTTTCGGTTTGAAGGGAAATGTTTCAGTGTAATGACTGGCCAGAAATATAACAACGTACAATGGATAAAACGTCTTAAATCTCTGAATGACGTCAAAGCCAAGAAAGCTGGTCGGCGCCGAGTTGCTAAAGCTGGTCGTCGCTAGCCATCAAGTGCATTAGCTCGTTTCCTCTTCTTGTATGCTCAAAAATATTAGGCGAAAAAGGTATGACTCCATTCTCAAATCTCCAGTACCGTGAAACATGTTGAAACATGTAGAAAAACTAGCCTTCGTCAATTTACTTGTAAACGATACCCTGATACCCTGTGACCTCTGTTAACAATACAAACATTTAACCACCACGCTGACAAAATAGCACAAATGCAAAAATACTTTATGGAAATATACAATATTTGCATACGGCAGATCACGATAGGAAAATCTTGATGTATATTGTATTCCTCTCCCTGTTTAAAAGACGCCATTTAGTTCAAAACAATCTACTAGAATTTTACAAAGAGAAACAAGTTTATTTTAAATAGGTGTAACGTAACACCATAAATATTTCGAAAACCTAAAACAAAACATTGGAACCAATTTTAAAAGCATCAGTATTATAACACCCCTATATAAATTTTTGTCTTTTTTTCGCCATGTTGACACGAATATATATTATAAAATTCCGGAGCGAATACAAATAATAGAAAAAATTATTAACCAAGGTCAACTATAACATTAAAACGTCTTACATCTCAATCTGCCCCGTGACGAAACGTCGAGAATTAAAAAATAAATTTAAACAGTTCAAAATCCATAAATTTTTATTAAATAAAAATTTAAATCGGCGATGAACTTATATTTTCGCACTTGGCAAGTACTTATAAATCGCACAGATAACGTAACACGATTACAACACGAAATAAGCTCATCCTGGTGGGCGTGACGTTGCCTTCGTTTTTAAAAATGAAAACTTGAGATTTATCGATCCAATTCGAAATAGGTGCAGGGGGAGGTATCGTGAGAACTTTCCTCTTACAGCCAAGGCCAGCGTCGGTCGGTCTACTGCGATCCGCCCGCGTATCAACACGAACAGTGTCCGCATGCTAAAGCATTTTCCGAACGTGTGTCGCAGCCCCGACCCTTACATACGCCAACTTATCCCTTCCACACATTGTCTTTAGACGCGTTATCCCTTGTTTCGTAAAACGCAGGAACCCGACTCACCTGACTCTAAATTCAATACACTTAAAGACCAAACTTCCGCAGCAAGCGCCCCCTATGAAATGTCCGACGCGTTAGCGAATGATAAATGTAGGCGTCGGTATCGCGTATCGGATCTCGCCGTTCGCACGCCGAATTAATTTTAATTTATTGATCCACGTATCGACGCCGAGTATTTTAGCTGCCTACTAACATCGCGTCGCAGTATCGTCGAAGTCGATACGATTTATTCACTTGCACTTACTAATAACAACACTACTGATTTCATCCGATTCGTTTAAACAAGCATGTCCACGGATGCGGCGATCCGATGCTTTATAGAGCTGCATAGGCCAAAAGCATCTACGTCAGACAAGATACTAGTGATTTTCACACAGTCAGCAATTAATTAATACCCTAGTTAGCGTGCGTTTTTCGTACGCCGAATTAATAAATTCTCTAATACAATATTCACATCATTAACATAAGAACGCGAGAAACTCAAGACATATTTCATAATAATCCCATTATGTTAACAAGCACAGTTTTAAATATGATAATAATAACATTTAAAAACATACGTGTTAAATAGCTGTTACTGATTTTCGAGATAGATAAATTGATAATTTAATAAATTCGAAATATCTCTTTGGATAGCGTCCCTCAGTAAGGATCCGCTTAAAGATTGAACAAACAAACATCAGATACGAAAAAAACCATTTCATATATCACACGCGAATTAAGCTGCGAATAAATCAACATTTTCACCGCACAAGACACGCGATAAATTAATGCAAAAAACCACAGAAATAAATTGTTGACAACGCCGTTTATAAACTTAATGTATTCAAATGTAAACTCTCATAATGTAAAACGTACATAAGCCAGATGCGTATTCTTCCACGCACTGGTCTATATTGGAATACGTTCAACGCTTCATATACGTCGGAATCTATTAAGAATCGAATTATGGCATTGCCTTGTTGAGGTGATGTGATTATTTAATAATAAATAAACGATATCTCCATTAAATGTCTAAGTAAAGTTACAACTCAATTCAGTTGAACACAGATAGAGCGGTAATATGCGCACGATAGCATCGATTTTATAAATTGCATGTGTAAAAAAATTATTACAAAGCAGCGGTATTAAAACTTCTGTACTAATCAACATTTTATACTAGAAATTAATGGATACTTGATACATTGAAAGTAATGCAATTCATTACAAACTATTGTATCAGTGATTAATTATGTAATTTACTTCAACGTGATAGTAATGATGTTCAGTTATATTTTAGTAGCGGTAAAAATTAGATCCACGTCTTTAGCTCCATTTTTACTGTATAACGTTTTTGCAAATTACAACAAATCTCTAAAAGAAATAACCCAGGCAACTGATGATGCTCCCGGCCGATTTCGGCCATGGCGACTGCATTCTACTCCTTATTAATTAATTAGTCGATTGTGTGCTCGCATGTGACTTATGTAACCAATCTTCTTAGAGAAGATCCTCGCACATTGTGGGCATGTAAGCACACCGTTCTCATAGTTATACGAAGGCAGGCAACTAAAGAAGATTTGAACGTTGCAGGATTCCAGTTGTATGACACCAGCCGAGTTCTGCGAAAGGGATCACAGCTGCTCTCGATCGGACACGGACCTTTGCAACAATGAAGAACTTGCAAATACGTTGCCAGCCTTTAAGGTGGCAATTTTTAAGAAAGAGTAATAGGGGAAAGGAAATGAGCCACCGGCCACTTCACTCGCCAGACGCAACACGGAAGCACGAACACTTCCACTTCATGCCGATTTTCTGTAAGGCCGTGGTACTTATCCGATTCGAGCGTGCGCTGTTGGGTGGCCCTACCACCGTAAAAATAAAATCATGTTAATGTAGACGTATTTTAAAAATATGATCTAAGCCTTGTTTTGATGTTGTTTTTAGCGATGTTATAGGAAAAATTCTATCTATCCAATTCGTGGAAACTAGCATTTCCACTGATTCGGCGATCCAATGAAGCTAAATAAAGCCGCATAGGCTAAAAGCATCAAAGTCAGTCCAGATAAGATAAGATAGGAAAAATTCGAAGACAGTTAGTTAACCAGTCCTTAATTTAAGTAAGAACAGTGAAATAATGACGCAGTTATGTTTTGACGTGATCAACTTACTGAATAGCACACATTTCAATGGGAGCACTGGCCAATATTTCACATGAATTACTGTATTTAAGAGAAATGAAACGATGGGGAAACGTAAAGAGAATTCCAATGAGGCCCTCACGGTGTAAATTACGTTCGGTTCACACCGTCGCCACACATGTAGTTAAATCAACATTTGAGTTGCGCTTTACGTGCCGAATCGATATCCTTGTGATTCCCGTAAGTGTTGCGCGTCCAAAAAATGTTTTACGACCCGACACGGGCGCGTCCCGAATGGTAAAGCGACCTCGCGGGCGGCCACACTTCAAGTAAGCTCCTGATTGGATTATAATACATTTATATTACGTTTCTTATTATCGTGGAGCGGTGTCCGCGTGCGGCGGACGGTGCCGGGAATACCAACTAGCTGGAGGAACACCATAGATGCGAGCAGCCATCCGACTTTATGTACTACAGTCCATTGTTGTGTCGTTTCATCCCACGTAGATTGTTAGAACACTAATAATATAAATGCGAAAATAAACTTGTTTTTATGTTTGTTATTTACCTTAGAATACATGAATACATGGTAATTAATATTCCTCTTTAAAAAAAAATTTAAAGTTTCAACGACGACGCCTTATCTCTTTTAAAAACTGAATACAACGTTGATAGCGTTGAATGTAATCCAAGATGATAAGCACACTAGATACACTGATTTAAAACACTAACAATCGGAAAGATTTCTTTAGATTTTTTATTTCTTCTATCTTTAATATGAAACACAATTCTTTAATAAAAATGTCAATTTTAATGAGTTTGGTATAATAAAGTAGTGTTTGTGAAATAATCATCCGTTATGATGATGACATATATACCTACAATACCATCGAAATGTCATGAAGCTTATGTCTAACGAAACCGAGGCGACAGAAGCCGCTAAGCTGGATTAAAGCTCGAAAAGTTGACGCCATCGTGGGTGGTAACCGACTTACGATCCTACTAGGTTTTACAACTCACGTGGCTTGTGATTTTCGATACTAAAGTATCTTTTCCGTTGTCGAAATTTTTCCCCGACTAAAAAAAAGGACTAAGGTTCGAAAAATCTCCGATACAATATCTTAAAGACGAACCTAAGATATCTTAAGAACGTAAACCATTGTTGGAAGATTTAAACTAAATAGAACAGATATATGTTTCACCCAAAGCATCTTATTAATATGAAAAAAAAGTAGTTTAAACAGGCCATCCCATTAAGAAAACCTTATTCTTGTATGTAATGTTCTACTTATTTGTTTAACAGCGGTCGATGTGTCGTTATTAAATAAAAACCAGGTAGATAAAAAAACATTAAAATTTTCTAAAAGGCAAACACCTATTAAAACGGTCGCTACTGCCTGTTCATAAGCTATAATGCGCGCATAAAATTCATTTACACATTAGCGTCACTCGAAAACATCTGGACACTTTAAAGGCGAGTTGAAAAACTAAAACAGACGATCGTATTCCATAAACCGAATAGGAAAAACTAGACGCGATAATGATGTAAGCTGATGACAGGACAATTTCTTCTCGGACACCAACACCGTGGAAGGAATTTCTTTGCATACAGGGCATGTAATTTTAAGTGAACGCGTCCTGCATACGCGATCGAATCGTTGGAACCCGGGGTGGTTACATTGTGTCGTTTTTTTTTTATTATTCCCATTTCATTTTCTTACGAACCCATCACTTCTCATTAAGTGGCGTTTGGAGAATAACTTAACATCGCTAATGTCCGGACATGAATTTTATTGTTATCGCATTTTAATAAATTTGTTCATTGTTCATGGGGCGTTTGTCAACGCAACGGCTCTCTCTTGACTTGGGCCAGGAAGGAAGTGGCGTTTTGTTGGTGTTTTTAGGTGGAATTCGGATGCCTCCGGGGAAGTTGGTTTTGAACCATGAATTCGTCGGTCGCATGAAAATGCAGATACATTGTTGCTTGTTAAATACAAAACTGATTCTTAGTATGTCCTTGTCCAGGGAGGACAATTAACCTCTAGCTTGATAATTATCAGTAGTATTGATCGTGGTGGCTAAGAACAGGTTCTTTTAACTAGGGAAGATAACAAAAATGAAAAATCTATTTATTAAAATATAATATTAAGTCGAGCACTAACATTCATATATATCCAAAATAAATCAGTGGGTGTACTCATTCATAGATAGTTTTTTATGTGTTAGGCATAATCCAACTCGGATTATACCACTGTTTTACATTCCAGGGCCAAGAAGTAATTAAACACTGCTACTTTTTGCCTTGAAGAAAAAGTCACCAACACGGGTTACATAGTGCACGAAATAGCGTCTAAATATGAAACAAATGTCAAGGAACGGCGATCAATATACATAACCACTGACTTCGATGCCGCAACAACTGATAAAATGTATTGGTTTGCCAATTTTGATATTAGAATCGTATAAAGTAGACATTTTCATGAACGCAACGAGCGGTGGTAGAGCCACGCAGCTGTTCCCGCTGCTGAATGGGCCGGATAAGTACCACGACCTCACAGAAAATCGACCCAAAGTGGAAATTAACTTCCACGTTTCATCCGGTGAGTGAGGTGACCGGTGGCCCATCCCCCTCCATCCTCTCCCCCTACCTTCTACCCCTCTACTTTTGAAATTTCTACCCCTCTTCTTTCAAAAATTTTACCCCTTAAAGGCTGGCAACGCATTTGCAAATTCTGTTGCAGATGCCCATGGGCGGCGGTGATTGCTTACCATCGGGTGAGCCGCTTGCTCGTTTGTCAGCCTACTCCATAAAAAAAAGCTTTCGATGCCCTACTTAAAAAGTTGATAAAAGAAAAGCTACCCTATGCTACCTCCTTGATACACGCCAGGCTGACCGCTTGCTGTTACATCACGCGGTAAACGTGACATAGACGAGAAAAAGTTCATAGATCCGAATAAAAAAAAATGGCCGCGGCAACCGCGGGCCGTCGGATATGTCACGCTACACTTGTGATTCCCGACATCAAACGGGCCGACGCTTTACTATGCCGCCGGAGTATGGCCGGGGCCGGAGTGCCTCTAGAAAATTTCCGCTACATTTGACTCGACAGTTTAATATCGAGATGCCCAACTGGCCAGTTCGGATGGCTGGTGAATAATAATATTCACTTCCATCTTCCGCGAAGCCCACGCGTTTACGAGATAACACGGAATTGTCGTGCTCAAACACGTGCCGACATAAATAACGGTTTTCAGTTGTTTCAGCAAAAAAAAAGTCTAAACAAGTATCTATAACTATGTGTCTCGTTTTATACGGTAAACAATAGAGTGGCTTGTCCTCAAATACAAACAATGCATTTTTATCTCACAACAATTTCATTTTCTATATATCCTTGAATATTTTTAATAATCTAAATACGTATTTTATACTTACATTATAAAATACGTATTTAGATTATGGACGGCAATCCAAAACGTGAAGACGACATGATATCCGGAATCCATTACGATGAAATAAACATAATATTAAAAACGAAAATCGAAATAACCTAACATTAATTAACTCACAATGCACATTATATTTATGAATAATTTGAATTGTTTAACTAGACAAGGTCGTATGCTATAAACCGTCTCGCGCACACAACGACGGCAGCGGTTACAGCTAATCATGACACAACAAATAAAAAACCCATCGGGTTGGGACACGACACGAGGAGAACATGACGCGGTAATCCATAATTAATAACAGTGCGTCGGTCACGATGTCTATCATCAGACGTGATCTAGGCAGAGCGTCGTTCCTACGCGGACGCGGGCAAATTGTTTTGTTGTCCGAGATTTATTGGGTTATGGGGATACTTGTTGCTAAATTACAAGTTGGTTAACGTCGTAGCGGGCCGGCTGACCCCACAATCTTGACAATGGCCGCCCGATGGCTAGTGTTCTCGCAATAATGCCTGTAATGACGGGCGCCGATCGGCAGCTTGCTTACATAACCGCTCGTGACTCGCGCATTACGGTATACTTGGAGAAGCAGCACTCAGCGATGCGCGACTCGAGAGAAATCTTCAAGAACCGTTCTGCAAAGGAGGTTTATGAAGGTCTGATGTCAGGATGATCTAGAGCCGTCTCTGAAAAGAGAGCGTTGTGAAGGAGACTGACACACAAACGTTGTTTCATAGCTATAGCTTTAAAAGAGATTTTAAGAAATTCTCTTTAAAGACCCTAATGGTGTGTTCTCAGTAAACACATCAATTATTTCTTTCGCATATAGTTCATACGTACTTAAGATCGCTGCTCGCATAGTTTTTTTCATTACTTAATCCCTTCTAAGAACAAACACGCGCCGGGTCTAATGACCCTAGGTGATGACGTGACAGCAAAATCACTCCCCTCGGGCATTACCTTGTTAATATAAGCTCAGCCGATGAAATAAAAACGCCTTATAAAAGATATAAAGCACTTTAATTAACCTTTTCTTTGTCGCTTATATCACGCTCGGCTTATAAAATAAAGGTTTTGCTAATTTTGAAAAATAATTGTGATTTAATACATGCCTGGATTCGTAGCATGTTGACGAATTTATTGTAGGTTTATGATATTCTTTAAGATATCACTGTAAACAAGAATGTAACACTAATATTGCATGAAAAGAATGACAGTAAACTGTTAAAATAATGAATATTTCAAATGATCCACAAAAGTCGCGTCCGTGATTAATGTACATCCCCTTCAGCGTTTTGTAAACGACAGCGTTTCGATATTTTAATAATAATACGAAACTTGACGATAAATTACGAATTAAAAGTAATGAAGATGTGTTTGGACGTCGCCAGAGGCAATTAATTATTATCGTATTAGCCTATGCTGAGGCCCTTCTACGCGTTTGTGGCGCGACATTGATAAATAAGGCAGTGCTTGCGCTCTGTCATATATAATATGTAATAAAATGATTAAGCACAAGTCCGTTGGATGCAGCGCGAACGTCAATACAATTCAAAATTTAGAACAAACTGCTAATACTTAGATAATTGGAATACGAAATGATAAATTGTCGACCGGGTGCACTACTCATTGGACAATTTAATCCGGACCATTGTAAACCAGTTCACTGAAGGTGGCAAGAACGGTGAGCATACAGCCTCTATGGAAATTATCAATGAATTACGTATAGCCAGAGAGTTTTAAACTATGTTCACACTAAATTCAATGATCGTTTCAAAAACTTTGACGTTTATGATATGGTAGAATCTTTGATGCACGCTTGTATGAATATGGAACGTAATAAATGCTTACGCTTTATAAAGGGATATATTATGTAATGAAGAAAAATTAATTTAAAACATTAAATTAAAAATTAAAAATGAATCTATTTTTACCGCGAAATAACTGACGGTAGCCCAAGATGACGATCATAACATTGAAAAGTTAAAGGCAATAAAAGTAATAAGAAAAATATATAATTATAACATAATTGCAATGCCATTATTGTGAAACCACGTACATTTAATTGTTGATGTTACTTATGTGCTGTGAACCACATAATACAATAAGAACAAATAATGTTAGAAAATAGAATCATGGTCGTTGTTAGGACAGTTATAAAACAAACATATAATAGTACACATAATGGTACAGGTATTCATAAGTTAGAAGGAAGAATACACCCGAAGCCCTTCCGAGCTGATCACAGTTATTTTGCGGGCAAGACCGCGAAGCGCTGCGATGTACGCTTATTATCCGACTTGTATAATCGTGTACACTAGTATTTACGTATAATAATAACAAAAATAAATACAAAAAAATCGTAAACAATTTACTTTTATACCTGGAAAGGTAAAGGAACCCGCCCGAAATATTAGATCATAGATACATATTAAGATATATAAGGAGAACAACTCTTAAAGTTATAGTCTGTAAAATCTATTATTGGTTATCAAATATTCAACACAATTTATTGAAAGATAATTATTATACACAGCTATATCTATTAGCCACTGTTTTTGATGACTGTACAATAACGATCATTCATTGACGGCGCTACGCGAACTATTCTGATGGATTATAACTCTCGAATCGGCCCTGACGGCATTAATTCCGCCCGCATGATAAGATCGCAAGTTATTTTTTATAAACATATTGTTAAAACATAAGAATGCTTTTTAATTGTAGCATTATTATTACGCCAATATGTAAAGTATTAAAAACATGAGCAAATATATCATAGCATTGTTTAATAAATTTCTAAATATATGTGACATGTTTTGCATGAACCTCTCAAAACTTGAAGACTTATTAACTTCCATATTGGTACATGTTCTGTTAACATGCAACTCGGGTTAGCGTTATCGCGAATTGATCGTTAATTATGGTTTTATTTAAATACTAAGGAGCAAATATACTTAAAGCAAATTCACTGTTTCATTAGTAATAAAAACGTTTAAGACTCATAAAACTGAAACACAAATTGGCTAAAAATATATGGACAGCGGCAAAAAATTTAGCGCTCAGAGTTATATTAAATTATAAACTTTTATCTATATCTAAACTATAAAATTAACATCAACTATTGAATGACAGAAAAATTAAAATCGAAAAAACTACATAACTACAAGTACACGCGGAAAATCAATTCAAGTTTTCACCATAACTTACTTATGTAGACAAACAATAATTCCTGCTGGAATTCTGTGGAAGAGCCTTCGAATGAACGAGCAGGCCATAAACTGAACGTATTATGATTAATCGGAAACACAAGGAGGATGTGTTACGAAACAAGCGCTGTTTAATTACAGGCTCCACGGCAGATCTGCGATAGGGTGTCCAAGCGTTATCCGAACGCAACAAAGAAAGACAAATGCGATACTTTCCTAACACAAAGCGGTGTCCATTCCTCACCGGCCTAGTAATGAGTCCGCCCCGGCCTTCGGTAGCGGACAACGGCGCGGTATAAATCATGGCCGCCCAGGAAATCATTCATCTTCAGTAATGCGCCGCGAAAATAGGCTTCCACAGAGTCGTGCGACGCCAACGTCCTCCACCCCAACGCAACGCTTTAAATTACAAATTGTGGCGCAACGTAAACGTGGATTATTCGTTTAGGGTAATTTTCCGCGACTTTAGCCATCCGATGGCCATTCAGTTCACTGCCCATAAACATGTCTGATAATATTAATGCAGAAGTGTGTTAAAAAAATTGTACTTCTTTCAGACTGCACGGAAATCAATCCTCATGACTTTTAGATACATATACATAGGTTTGTAGGAGGTTGGATGACAATTCTCAGTACTTACTTATCTTAGAATTATTAAAAGTGAAAATTGACCCAACCCGAATTGTATGCGGGCGGAGCCACTGTCAAAACTTATTATGTAATAAGAGTTGAAATCGTATTAACAACAATTTAACGTCGAGGTAAAATTTTTACTTAGTAAACTTCTCTTCATTGGATTGAGGTCGCAAGTCAGGCCAATTAATTAAATCTAACATTTAATTACTTCTCTAAAAGCAAAAGAATAATAGCAGAGTACTAAAACAATAACTTTCACTCGAAATACGTCTAAGTCACGTTTGTTAGGAAATGAGAATAGCTTTACAGTTTCTAGGGCAAACCGCAGACCGCTTCGAGCCACACGATCGCCATTAAGCGGTTTTAGAGGCCCGATCAATTAAAATGAGTACCATAGTTCAACGGCCCGTGACATTTTCCTCATAACTTCAACTCGAAACAGAATTCTAAGGCATTCTCTAGGGGCGTCCGTAACCACACCGTGCTGTATGACAAATCGTGACATAACCACCGACTCATCGACACTCACAAAACAATGAAAATTACCGCTGTCTTCACATAACACCAATACTCTGATCCTTATTCCTAGGCAATAGGTGTCAATTTATGAAATCACATCGCAGCCGACTTTTCGAATGAGTTTGCGCGGAAAGGACTTATTCAAGCGAAGCTGGCATGTCTCCACCACCTCAATCGATCAAGATCCGTCCGCATCACCTTCAGAGCACCAATCGACCGGAAACGGGGCCCTTACCAAATCCCAAATTGGATCATGTCGTCGAAAGAAAATAAACTAACGGACTACGCCTCTATAAGATAAATTCCTTTACACGGCGAGTGTGATGTTAACCTATCTAATTAGGGGAAATATCGTAATAATAACATGAAAAGCATCAAGCTATAATAATATTAGTCTTATATTTATTCTTATATTTTATGTACTTTTTCATTCTTTTTCGTTTGAAAAACATTTTACATATATTATTTTAAAACAAGTGTAAAAATACAATTGTAAGAAATATGATTGAAATCAGAAGTATGCAACCGGTCATAATTTACAAAATCATGGCATGGCAGATATAAGTATCTGTTTACCGCGGTAAAAGACGTGGCGGCGTAAAGTTACATAAATACGAATTCGCAATATTAAGACAACTCGAATGTCCGGAGTCATTGTTATGAGTAAAACCAGCATGTCTCAACTGTGGTAAATGTTATCACGTCGAGGGAATAATCAAAATATTTGTACCCACGTTAACATCGCTTACTTATCTCCAATGCTACGATCCTCAGAACTCAATATCGAATAACAATATTTGGATGCGATCAATCAAAGTTAATCGCGCGAAAGATATAAAGCAATATGAATACATTAAGTTCTTTAGTTGACGGCGTGTGCAATGACGCGGGAGGCAACTACCGAGGGATAATTTTTTATTCCATAACTATTAAATACCTTTAACAGCATAGAGCATTCGTTTGCATAAAGCTAATTTTTTATTTTTTATTTTGTGTTTATACCATTTTCCCTTATAAGAGTAGCAACATAAATTTTATCGATAACACCAACTAAGTCTACTTTGCTAGATGTGTGTAGTTATCTTAATAGTTTTATTATATTTGTAAGAAAAATTTTAGAGGTTCGGTATTTCATTTCAATACTGTGAATGCGATATAAAGATATCGTACGATATACGTGCACCATGCACGCAACTTTCTTTTTAATCATATATAATATTATAAACACTAATGTTGTCTAGTTGTCTGACACAAAAGTAATGCAACGGGTCGTTAAAAATTTTTAGCTCACACTTGTATTGGGAAGAACTTACTACTATTACTAAAGACAAGCCTTAGGTTTGTCCACATGAAAGCAAAGTTTTCGTATGTGAAGCTGCAAGTACAGCGTAGTTGTGTTACTGCAAGTCGTAAGTTTTTAACAGTTGATATCGTAGGCAATTTTTTTTATAACCGTAACAAACACTGAGAGTTTTGAACGCAGGTAAACTCAGCGCAGCCGTCTTTGCAGTTAGGAAAGTGAGACAATTAACTGATGTTAATACAGCTCGACTAG
>DWHO01001689.1:0-14788 GCA_018247575.1 Eurytides lysithous rurik | reverse complement strand
GCCTATATGTGTCCCACTGCTGGGCACAGGCCTCCTCTTCAAAAATATTATAGCTTTTTTTTAATTTCATGGTGAAAACGTGATAGGTATCAACCGGATGAGTTTTACCATATGCAGTTTAAATCTAAAACAACCAATATAATTCAATGGTAAAGAAACAACCAATCTAAAATAATGTCCCTTCAATTTGCCTTTAATGAAGAAACATACATTTCAATACATTGCTTAATATATATGCTTATAAAGTAACAATTTTTTTATGTAAATACATGATCGTTTTTTTTAATTGGTCGATATAAAAATATAGACATATAAGATAAAGACATACTTAAATATTTCGTACGGTCGATTACTTGTTTAGTAATTAGACATTAACACATTAAGCCTTATTAAATACGTTCATCAAGTTTTATCCGAAAAATAAAAATACAGATGTCAAACTGCAGTAAATGATCAAAGTAGCAAAGAAAAGACATTTCGGCAAATTCTACTAATAAATTTCATCGGACAATTATTTTTGTTCAGAGTCAAATAGACACTAATTAAATACTGGTAAAACTGTCAGAATACTACATATACAAACAATTAAGGTTTATTACTCATTTCTTGTATTTTTATAAGTGTTTTGACATTACGATTATATATAAGATCATAAAACTTAATAATATATACATTTTAATGGAACATTGTAATAAAATCGTTGAAAAAAAAAATTAAGGTAGTTAATGTTTTAAAACAGTTAAACACTACTGTTGGAGTGCTTTCAGGAAACATCTTTTTATTCTTTGGTTAATGACAAAATGATTCACACCCATTATTAGACTCGTTAAAAACTAATTATTCACATATAACTTTAAGCGTTGAATGGAGACCCCTGGAAATAAATGTTCCATGCCCTTACCAGTTATTACACGATTTTTGTTATTTGTATTACTAATTACACTTTTGTATTTTATTTCCACGGAATCAAATGTACTACTTTGCGGTTTATATTGCAATTACTCAATAAATGTTATAAAAACAAAATAATACTCGGTATAACCTGTTGTATTTTAACGTTTTGACAAGTAATTTTATTTACTTTCTGTTCTGAATCCACATTCTTCCTAGGACACTTACATGTATGTTAGTATGTTATTAAACAAACATCAAACAATCACAAAGAATATTATATCATTTTATTCCTTTTGGTGGCTTTAGCGGTTAACTTCATCGTCTCTTTTTTGTGTATACGATATTTGTTTGTATTGATAAATACTAATATACCAGAGTGCCTTCAAAGCAAATAAGCCTCACCTAACGAGATAAACAAAGGTGTATAATACATAATTCACTGAGCTCGTTCAGCCACAAATATTTCGTAGTTATCGTAAATTTCAAAAACAAAACACAGGAATTATTTTACCTAAAATTATAAAGAAATTAAGTACACTTGTGCTTTATATAATAAACTTGCAACATTATTACTATGATGTTGAGTGCACAGTCCAAAGCATTAATACTGTTAACAAATATCATTATTTACCTATATTAATTACAACTAAACGTTTCAACCGTACATTTTCACAATTTAAAGCACCATTACAAGCGACTGCTTGCTAAATAATTTTAATTCAGGTCATACCGATCCGGATACAGCAAAATTCTTTAGTCGCAGGTCGCAAACATAAATACAACACCAAACGACAATGTAATGATACTGACTCATACCTCTCGTCAAGTGCGAAAGAAAGTAATGACCATGAGCTTCCTCCCAAATTCACAAGAGCCTCAATAATAAGAAACAGCGATATTGAATCACATATGAGGTTTCCGACTTTCTAATTACAAAATAAGTATAGTATAAGTATTTTCGCATATTTGATAGTTTTCGCTAAATTTATGACGTCTTTCGGATTATTTCAAACTTGCAGTTGTACATTGAAGAAAACAAATCGCTGAAATTACCGGGGGTTGATATTTTAAATATCTTAATGAAAATTTATTTTAATTTAATTATCACGGATAAATATATGAATATGCTTCCTTATTTAATAAGAAGTCCGGTTGACAGAGACGTAAACGTAAATAAATATAACGACATCAATGATCTTTAAAAAATGAATTTGAATATTTGACATCGTTATGTTGGATGGTCGCTGATAGTTCTTATTCTTGAATTATCAGTTTTTTATATGAAAAAATACATTAAAATTCAAAGTTTTTAGACGGGTTTACTCTGCAAAACTTTGCTTACTTAACAAGAACATATTGAAATAAAAATTGTCCACTTTAACGTCAATTTGGGCTATTTTCATACATAAAAAAGTATTTTCCTAACCATTATATCAATCTTAAAACAAATGTTACAACGTTTAAACACTTACCGAATAAAATGACATCAATCTCAGTTTCAACATTTACAATTTTTACTGTCAGTGTCAAATTGTAGTACAGTAAGCTTAAGGAAAATGATTCATTTTAAATCTGCTAAACAAAAAACGTGAGTAATTTAATTCGCTTCGATAATAGTTGCCCAAGTAAATTTACGGGTGTACTTTTTCAAACTGGATCAAACTTAATGCATTTGTAATACCGTCTAAAATTGCTTGAACGGGAATATTTGTTAAAAAGTTCTCATATTTTTGGATGCGTAATTGGATAAACGCGATTCGATTGTTTACAACGTTTAAAAATAAGGATATATAATCAGTAGTACTAATGTCAATAATAGAGCTACATTAAACACACTTTTAAACAGCTTATACGTTACTGTTAGGCGGTGTAGCAATTTGCAAGCAGTGGTAGTACCAGCCAGGCGCATTTTGCAAAAAAGGACTATCACGTAAATAATTGATATATAACATGGATCATTAATCCACAAAATAACTAAAATAAGACACTCAATACATACATTAATGACATGAAGTCATAAATATTAATACGATGTCAGAAATATTAATACAATTTTATTCTCTAACAAAACAATTTGTAATGTGATTTAATTTTGATCACTGTCACTGTCACTAATAAATGCTTTTGTATAAATAAATACCTCCTTTAATGCGAACAATAGAATATTCCAAAGCTGTTTAAAAATCGTTTTAATGTGAGTAATGTAATGATGGAATGAATTAAGCCTTTCTCGAAGATCGTGAGTATACTGGAGTCGATAATTCCGTTCTAGGAAAAGACCTTTTGTCACGCTCGAAATTATTATAGAGCTCGCAAATTGCTAATTGGAGCATTCCCACAACGGTCAGTAGTCGGCCTCCCATGTTGTAAACTGATTCACACGACAAATGGTTGATGATTCATCAGCGAAGGATTCTCCTGAATCCCCGCAAACCGCGGGAGATTGACCTCGCTCTCCAGAACATGATACAGTTAATGTAGAAGACTATTTCTGATTCGCAGATAAAAATTGCTCCAGTTATAGGTCTATATATTTTTAAAACGCGTAATCTACATAGATCTGTAGCGATTTCGAGAAAAGTTTTTAATTACTATTTCCTGTTTTTATGGGGACATCAAACATTGTTCATGAACATAGGAAGATAGCCTACGGATATATATGTCGCTAATATTATTAATTTTAGATGTATGTAAATTGTAGGTTTAAAGTGCACGATATCGTGAACGTACCTATTACTGTTAGATGTTAAATATTATAAATGTAGGCTGCTAGGTTCGATGAAATGATCGTTACTTAAAACTGTAAAAAGTTTTTTTTCGATATTTTTCTACAGACAGAATATTATACAATCATAACGTAAGATGTCAAATAATCCCACCTGACTCGTTTAACCTAGTCGTTAAACAGTACGCTTCGGTGTGGCAAAAAATTCTATAAATTATACATAATTGCTCAGTATTTACGAGTAAAGTCCGTTATGCTCTATCTTAAAATAGAGGTAGCGTTTAAATAAGAAAAAAAAACTAAGAACGCGGCCAAAAATATATAAATACATTAATTTATCACTTTAAACGATTTTATCAATCCGCCAAACTATTTCATGCATTTTATTCCAATTTGATTATGCATGTTTATTGCAGGTAAACAATCTCAGTTTATCAGTTAATGTTGTGCGTAATCTATGGGCTAATAAAAGTCCTAGAACTAAATTTAAGTTCAACTAAATTCAACTCGAACAACTTTGACGATGATTTGCCGTTCTGTAACATTCTTAAGGTATTCAAATATAATTGGAGTTTGCCTTTACAAATAGTAATAACAGAAAATAAATTTATCGAGTTGTTGTATATAGGTAAACAGTACCCACAGTACATATTTTATGAATTAATCAATAACTTTAATCATAATAGCCGGTCTTAATTAAGCTATTATATATAATTTAAAACGATTTTTCTTACTCACGACATGTCACATATCGGTCACGTTTAAAAAAAAAGGGAAAATTAACAAAATGGTAACCAAGACGTAACCGGATTCGTTTTGTTCCGTTTTGTTCGTGATTTATTCGTAACTCTAATGGGGGCCTTATTTAACATAATACTTTATGTCCTTATCAATGCATTCGAAGTTGTTAATGATACGTTTAACGAAAATCGCTTGTCAAGAGATAAGGGGCGACTTAAAGAGTGCTCTTTTTATTCAAGACGGGGGCATTTTTTTTTGTTCCATTTAGCGCCCACTTCTTTTCGTGACGATAACATGCAAACGATTAGTTTTTGAATGCAGATATTGTGGTGTTCAATGATAAGATAACGTTTTCTATTCGGCGAGCGTTCCAGCGGATTATAGCGTGAAAGAACACATAATGGCAGGACAAGGGTCCGTTCCCATACCCGAGGTTTGTTTTGACCGCGTTAATTGTCCCTTAATCTGCGATCGTGTGAATCGGTTTCGGGGTGACGTTATTTTGTTTTCCCTTCCCCCTCGTCCTTTGTGTTTATTTACAAATTGTCATGGCGGCGTCACGGATCCTTAGGATGTTGTGTTAGGCTGCCGTTTAATTGTGGTCGCGTATCGGTTTTTGTGCGCCCGTTTACACTTTCGGTGGTCTAGCTCTTCCAACGCTCTGCTCTCTCGTTTGGATGACCTTTCAATTATTTATTGGTCTACCACCCGCAACGAAGTATAAACTAACTTTAATGACGCACAGCCATTGGCGTGGTTATTTGATTGTATTTGTATTCGAATCAATTTAGTAAAGTGGAATTCTATCATATGCTACATTGTTAACATCAAACTTTTTACTATAACTAATGATCGCTTAGTGGTCGAAATCAACCAAGGAGGTTTTCTTGAGAGTCCTCTTTAGTAATTGAGTAATATAGTTTTTTGACTATGACATTTATGATTTGACTAATAAAGTATTGGACATTACTAGTAGAAACGTAAACAATGAACGAATTAGTTTATCGAATTTAATATATATTTTATGATTGACATAAAAAGAATAATGTTCACAAAACTATAACTATAAACTGTCTGTCTGTCAAATTTCATTCTCCTCCGCGAACGCAATAAGCTGTTAAAGGGGTCCAAAGTTTTCTCTTCACGTATTAATATCATATGCAATCTCTCAAGAGTAGATGACGATTTCTTTTACGAAAGCAAAAACCTCTGGCTATGGACATTTGCAACGTCCATTTTGCAAATCCATTGGCTGACTTTTAAGGTAGGATTTTTAAAGAGGAGGAGGAGGCTGAAAAGATGGAGGAAGGGGCAGAAAAAGAGAGGGTAGGTAGGAAAAGAAAAAGAGAGGCGGAAAAAGGAAGGAGGCGGAAGGGGGATGGTCCACCGGCCACTTCATTCATCAAATCAAACGCGGAATTTTCTCTGGTATTGTGGTACTTATCCGTTTCAAACCGACCCATTTAGCAGCAGCAATAGCAGCTGCATGACTCTTCCACCATCGATAAAGTTAGTTCCTAAATAACACAATACATAATCGAGTAACCAACTAACACATTATCGTATTGTGTCTCATTTTCTGCGTATCGGCTTTGTTTTATTCCATGTGCTATGAGCTTATTGATTACTTTCTTTAATATATTCATCATTATTTCAAATACTCGCGTCTTCTATTTTGTACTATCATAAAAATAGATTATACTGTATTTAAAATTGAAAATAAAAAAAAATAAAATTGAGAAATCTAGTAGCGTCTAAACTACAAAGCGGGAATATACAAACATCCGCTCTTGTTTCAAGCAATTCGAACCAGTGTACCAAAATCCAAGCAGCAAGTGTAAAAGACCGGAAGGTAAGTTGATATTATAACGACGGTGCATTCAATGTAGAGGTAAATACAATTCGACAATTTAATGATCTAAATTTGCTGTGGGTGTCGAATTTCGGGATCAATTTTACGGCGGCGCCTTTATAATTGAAAAAAAGGGGAAGTTAATGTTTATCTACTGCACTAATCTTCTTAATTATCAATTCTTCTATTACTAATCCGTGTTTATTTTAGGAATAATTTATTAAGGACCGTGTAGCCATAATGTGGACATTAACTTAACCAGCACTAATACTCCTGTGTTGAATGTTGTCAAAATACCTAACATTTAAACTTTATTTTTTGATTCTTTCAACGCAGATTGTTTTACTTGTATTTGTATACATGTATTCCCTTTAATAGACATAATGTTTATATAACTCGTAGTTTTTTAGCTTTGTGGTACATAATTCATTAAGTTCGAATACAATAAAAAATCATATTTATATTTTTTAAAGCCTTTAGCTACTGTATCTAAACCCGCAGCCTTAGACCCCCTATGCAGATGATATACCATAAAAATTTGACTATACGAAACTACCTATAAGTACTTTCTAAGAGAATTTATAATAAAATTAAACCTTTAATATTTTTTGCAAATGAAGCTTAAATGGTATAGAAAAGTTATAAACAGTATTCGATTCAAAGCAGCAAGAAGAGAAGTGTAACTCCGATGGGATATATTTCAAATTAAAACTACGATAATGAATGCATGCATAATAAGGGCCTGGCTTAAAATTCAACCCGACGGCGGCACTTACCCGAAAATATTCGTGATTTAGTTTCACAGCATCACAAAAAGGAACCCCAACGCTCGCAATTAGCGTGCGATCAATAAATCGTTTATCTCGTAAGCCTATCTGTAACGCATAACCAAATAAACGTTGCCCAAACATCCGCGGCACCGCAAAACACAGGATTCCTCAAAGGAATGTCGTGTAGGTCAAATAAAAGAATTCGGTCCTTCAAAAATCACATAATCGGATGCGCCGGCGCCGGCCCGGCGAGGGCAAACACAATGCCACGAGAAATATTATAAAACAGATATAGATAGCTATGAACGTGTGAAATTGGCGTGATGTTATATAAAAAATGTGTCTAACAAAAACCACATACGTCAAACGAATGTTTTGATTTATCTTAATTGTTTGGTCCCCTTTTGTGTGTTGAAGTTGCTTTCGGCGTTTATATTGCCAATAGTTATTATTATCTACGGAAACATAGGCGATGTTAACAATTGAATTATATGATATGAAGTATATGATACATATTTATTTAACAAATGAAATAGAAAATTGTCACAGTATTTATTATAGTTATATATTACGTGGTTTATTTACTCATGCAATATCAATATCTCATTAATAAAAAATTAAAACATTACCGGTTTTCAATAATGGATCTGCATCTTTTATGTTAAACGCTAACTGACTGCTTTCTTTTCAGTGTCACAGTCAAAGTAGTAAATCAGATATTGCAAGAAGGTGTGAAATACATTAATTGAATTAATTTATTTATTAGACGAGCAAAAAATATTACAAAACAACTCATTAGATTAATGGGATTTTAATAAGCGATTCTAGCAAAGGAATCAACGTTCAAACTTAATAGCCACTGCTCCTCGTTTGCACCTATAGTAAAAGGCTGTTTCTTTTTATCTGATCGGTGTTTGATGAAACACAATTAAAAAACTGTTTAACTACCACAAATCTTCTGTTGGATTCTGTTTGCGCGTTTATCAACTATTGGATCATTTTAAGGATGTACAGTACAACATATTAGTAGCTCAAAATGAATATCATTAGTGGCTTAGACGAAAATGTCCCCATGCCCAATCAAGTATGATTACTATTATATTTATTTATACTAACTGGATCGTTTACAATACTTTATATTCCATATCATCCAACACCTCTGTGACTTTTACAAATGTTTGTACATACCGGCAAATTTTAACCTGGCTCACTATGGCCCGCTAATAAATACTAAATAAGCAGCCCATCGAAATCGACTGGACCACCGTTATGAGAAAATTTTTGGCAAAACGCCTCAGATGGACCGTTACAAAATTAATTGGACATAATTAATAAAGCGTCTAAAACAAACTCCACCCAGCTCCCGACCGATCTTGTGTGTTAGATCGTTTTATTTGTTGCGACCAAAGCGAAACGGATACTCCTGAAACATCTTTCGTCCTTACGACAACGCTATTAGAGTGTACAATCGTTTGTGGGATGTTTTGAAAGCGGCAAACGCAAGTTTATCGTGGTGTGTATCTAAAGCTTTTTTGTTACAGCATTCCGGACAAAACGCACCTTGTAAAGAGCCCCCGACGATACCACCCATTCATGGGGACAGTGGTGACCTATTGAGAATGAAAATCGTTATCTTAATACGGACACGCTTGTAATTATATCATTGATACCCAAATTTACTCACATTTGAATGTGACGAGATCCCCTTCCAAATTTGAAAACAAAAAAAATAATAATAAAATGAGAATTAAACTCAACTTAATTTTCGCATAAAATAAGTATCGTTCGCACTTTAATAGCGCCATCCTCGTAAAATGTTGCGCCTTATGTCATAATTTATTATTCATAAATTTTCTTTTTACGATTTGTCAAGTCCACTTTTATATAACGCGTGCAGGAGCCCACACGCGAGTCCCGGGCAGCCTCTTGTAAAATCGACTTTGGGATTGAACGACACTTGGTCCTTTTGTTGGCATGGCCTTGAAGGGCCAAATTTACGATAGCACCTCGAGCTCTCATAATGAGCGTCAGCGACACAATTAACACCTCTAAAGGCTCAATGAAGATGTTAGAACATGAACAAGGGCGTAGAAATAAAAAAAGAATGATCCATGTAATGAAATACCGTTAATTTTATGTACTATTATTCTATTTACTGTCCACTCTACGATGCTAAGGTTTTAACGAAATATTATTTTTCCATTTAAAACATTTTTGTAATATATATATATATATATATAGCATAATAAAGATTCCCGTTATCAATGTTATATTTTAATTTATATATAGATATTGTAAATGTATGTTACTTGTTGATAACAAGGGTATCGTTCTAAAGAAAACATAAGGCTCGATCGATGATAATTATCTAACCCTGGGTGCTAAGCTTACTTTAGTCACAATAGTCACAAAAACATTACAAACAATATGATTCTGATGGTAAAAGAATGGATATACTTTACAACTTTTTGAAACTAGTTTAAACTTTATCGCTCGTTGTTAAACATGTTTTATTATTAGATGGAGCTACGAACTACGGAATTTTATTTCGCGGGCTGTGACCTCCGGTAATTATACTGCTTATAATGTTTGCTATGTTATCTTATTTTTATTTCAGCAATTTTAAACATTAATTTACATTCCTGTGATAATGTCTCAACACGTAACAACTTGCTAATTTAATGCACACCGGTAAATTCAAACTTACAAAATAATAAAACCCAACTTGAAAAATATCCCAGAAATATTAGATGGAATAATGGCATGAGTATATAAGGAACACATAATTACGATAGACGTTCGTGGTTTTCAAAACGTAATTTAGAAACGTTATCCTATAATTAGTAAATAGACAGCTCAATAACAAATCAAACA
This sequence comes from Eurytides lysithous rurik, assembly GCA_018247575.1. NCBI lineage: Eukaryota > Metazoa > Arthropoda > Insecta > Lepidoptera > Papilionidae > Eurytides > Eurytides lysithous. The sequence goes on along the minus strand of DWHO01001689.1, from coordinate 4,932 downwards.
CGGCACAACGCCTCCCATAGCTCCCTTTCAATAAATCCACTGTCCGAAATGTCGTTTATGATTTTTAAAAGATTTCCAACATTCAACCGATGGAAAAAAATCAAACAATTTATGAGCACTTCACCCCCGCTGTAACCATTCAAAGCCCAATAATTGTATATTCTTTTACGGTAGTGTGCCGTTTATTTTGTATAGCCGATGAAGGCAGCAACGAAAGAAAGAGAAAAAAAAGAAGCATTCAACCAAAATCACAGGCGCCTTTAATCACCGCTATTGAGATCTATCGCGAGATCAAAGCGCGCGCGGGGCCATGACGAAATCGCCTCTCAAAATATTGGGCTAAGGTCCATTTTGGTGATACGATTAGTCACGCTCGTTCACCTTTTTTGCGGCCAAGCGGATGCTCGTGTCAAACGCTTTAGTATTTTGAGTTTGTTTTGAAAATTCTTTTATCTGATGTATTATTTGCTGTTCCCTTTGTCAGGGTTGTTCATCTGCCTACATCGGGGGGCGATTTGTTGGTGCTGGGGGTGCACCGGAGCCTCCTCTCGCAATAATTCAGATGTCAAATACATCGGTTTTTGTGCGGGAACGGCGGACGTAGAGATCATTTCGGGTTATTTATGACTTTGGCAGCTCCGCGCTTGTTGTGTGAAGGAATTTCGCGGCGGCTTTGATGATGGGCGGTAGCTCTCCTTGGTGGCATTTCCGCTAATGTAACGAAATGGTTTAATTTTTTCTCCCACTGCAAACGTTACATAGCCAGCCGTGTATGCATTTAGGTTAAACATGTAGGTCTGTCTATAATAGGCGTGCCATTAGACGCCATTTGTCGATTAACTGTTACGTTCTTCCTACTGATCGCAATCGATGACTTTTACTCTAATAATTGCTTGTGTCGTACGGACAGACCAGATTTTGATATAACCACTGCCTGCGTGTAGATATTTCTACTCATTAAAATATCTGAGGAAATACTGGTATATTTATTGCTTAAGATGCAACAAGTTGAAATTATATTTTTCTACGGATGTTTTTTGCGTTCAATAAACTTTTATTTAAGCGACTAGAAAAAGCGGAGTATGGCATGATATGACTAAGTATCGTTTTGAACACACAGTAATTAAAGTTTATTAAATGTCTATTATGAAGAAATATCGAAAGGAAAGAAAATGAAGAATAAGTAAGTAAGTAATATCCTCCCAACCGATTGCGGTCACGGCGGCCGATCTACAAAAGATCAGCCAAGTGCGCAGGATATATTATAGTGCAGACACAGATGCACACACTCTTCCTTTACTCTCATAGCCCGATGGGACGGATAACCGGCACGACCGGAGAGAGATAAAGCGCAGAGGCGGTGACATTAAACCAACCTCTTAATAACGACTTTTCCAAGCCACCGCTAGATGGCGTCGACAAGAAGCCGGGACCGACTTTTTACACGCCCATCCGACGCACAGATCATCTTATTTTTCAGGCAATCAGGTGATCAGCCTGTAATGCCCTAATCCGACTAAGAAACAACAACACAAAGTTATTGCCCTCCGCGGGATTCGCACCCACGACCTCCATTTTGTAAAGCGCGGGCCTATACCACTAGGCCACGGAGGCAGTGATTATATATATATATATATATTTATATTAAATATGCGTATACCAAGACCCATAAAGGATTTTTTCACCTTTTGGAGACGAATTCAAGGCGTTACAAGCTTATTTTTATTTCTAGTATTCAGTGTGTGTCTGTCACTGTTTTTTTATAAAATTATTGAGATTTGTCGAATGAACAATATATTACAAAGTATATATTGTAATGCAACCGTTAAAATACCAGTTCTTTTAAAATCAGCTCGCAGGGAATCTCGAGCTCTCACGTTATAAATACCTCGCACAACTTTTTCTGAATCTAAACTATTATATACTGCAAAATACTGATTGATACTACGAGTGATGGTGAAAAACTAAATTATGTGCAGAAATGTTGTATTTATTTCGAAGACCTCTCTATATCTCCACCTCTCTATATCTTAAATTAGAGATTAGGTATACAATTTATTTTGTGTACTGGTATGCTTTTATAACCTAAGTCTCAGCGAACAAATTAATACCTAAATATTTCATCAGATATTTCGTTCATACATACTTGTATGGTCCTTCGGCGATCGCTCTTGTAGACTGAGCGATGAGTACAGCGAGCTCATTCGCCGAATTCACCAACACCGTGTCGCATCCGAAGCTGACCAGAAGGTCTGAATAAAAAAATTAACATGTACCCAGATTTCAATTGGCAGCATTACACAAAACAAAATTCCAGAATGACTCACGAGGCTGATGGAATAATTTATCTTTTTAATTTAAATTTAGAAAACAGGTTCAGAAAATAAAACTATCAGGTTTTTTGCAAAACAGATTTAGTGGACATTTAGATATATATAAATCTAAGCTGGGATTCGGCGTAAAGACTCAAGAAGAAGTTGGTTGAACTTCTGTGACACAGTTTCACAGAAGTTGATGCATTTTTTTTCTGGATTAGGAGGCAAACGAGCAAGCGGCTAACGCAAGCGATCACCGCCGCCCATGGACATTCGCAACATCAGTAGACTTGCAAATGCGTTGCCGACCTTTAAAGACCTGCTTCAGAAATATATTGCAATAGATGCTGAGCGACTTCGAGAGAGGATCGTATTTGGCGATGGGGCAACTCAGTGTGGTCCCTTTTTTAAAAACAAAAACGCTGCCCCTATTGTAATTTCAATATTTGCCCCTATTGCACTATCTTGCAAAATAAAGGCCTTTGGACATACATAAATTTGACACGGAATAACACCCAGATCCAAAAAAAAATTATCTGTTGATTATAAAAATATTTGCTCCAGGTAGGAATCGAACTCGCGATACCGAAACTAATAACTGCAACTACACCAAGCGGGTCATCTAAAATTCGATGTTGTTTTGTTCGGTAGTAGAGGCACGGAGCTGTTCCCGCTGCTGAATGGGCCGCCTCTCGAACCGGATTAGTACCACGGCCTCGCAGAAAATCGACGTAAAGTCGAAGTGTTTTTGCTTCCGCGTTTGTTTTATAGATATATAAATATATATAAGAGCATCCATCAGTAGTCTGCTCAACATAGCACAGGTTCTGTATAGTTTTGGATGAAATGTTCTCGTGTGTGACGTTCCTTGATATTTATTTATTACGTCCCTAAACTCACCTGTAACCACCAGTTCCAAATCCACCTCAGTCATTATGTAGTGCTTGTTTTCTTCGGTCCTTCTCGGTATGGTTCTAGAAACAAACATTTCATTTACAGCAACAATCATGTACTCATTGCGTGCACGACCAATAGAAATAGTTATAATCATTATCCAAATCTACAATATTCATAAAATGTAACAATGTTTATTAAACATAGACGGAGACAGACGGCGGCAGAGACGACATGTATGGTAATGTAACATCTGTTGAGTATTATACTCTGTGTGGAAACGTGTCACTGTATCACACATTACATACCGACGCTCGAAAGCAAAAATGTAGTAAATGACACATAGAGGAGGAGAAATCAGTAAATTAAACCAATTCGATTAGTGTATGTCTTAAATTCTGGTTTTGCTGGTTACGTTTTTGCTTTCCAGCGCCGATATAGACACATTTTTTACGGAGAGATTAGACGCTCTGTCGCCGCCCGCGAATAAATTATTTTTCAATATTTGCCAACTTTATCTAATCAACGACCTCAACACATTGTTATCGTCCAAACCTATCAATCGCTCGCACTCATCAATTTTTCATCCCCTTTAGATGATATGGGATGGTAGCATCAGTGCGGATATTAGAAAGTCTACTTGTCTATTGCCTGAGTGGTCCTACCTTTGCCGAGTCCGTGTTGGGTAGTGACCGTGCATTGCCGATTATTCTTCCGCCAAGCAATAATGCCTGAGCACTAATGTGTTTTCTTTTTTCGAGAAGCATTGTTGCCAGCCCAATTAATAGGCATAGAGACATGAGTAAATTAAAAAAAATAAGAGATGTAACTTTAAAAAAAAAATTAAAGAGCAACTGTTAATTTTCGCGGGCTATTCTCAACAGACTTTCTCGATTTGTTACATTTAAAAAAAAAAGATTTAAAAGTAATGGCCCATTTAAAAAAAAAAGTATTTTGATTTGATTTGAAATATTTTATTGTAATCTCTTAGATGAGCATTGCTCACCTTAAGTAGTCCCTCGCACCGAAAATTACCAGTGTCAGTCTGGCGTCAGCCACCTCGCTCACTTTTCGCACATGGTGTATTAGGCTCTTGTCTAGAATTGCTGGTAACACGTCCAACATCGTCATCACGTATAAGCCACGGTCGCATCGCTCCTCGGATGATGACATTTCGACCTGTGTATCGCGTCAATACACACGTAAGAGCTAAATTAGGTCTTGTTATATAATACCTTACTAACAAGTAAACGGTTTAGAAGTTATTAAGAGGACCACCGCCTATGGTCATTCTCTACACCGTGCGTTACCCGTTAGTGCAGTCAGAGACACTAACCACAGTGTCTCTGACTGCAAAGCCGAAGGTTATGATTCGATTATAATCATATACTCAGCAGAAGTTTATGTTCTGCGTGTAGGTGTAAAATGTCTAAAAAAAATAAATGCCTATCAGGTGTCCATTTATTATAACAAAGAAGTGGCCGTGTGTAAGATGTCCCTTAATATTTGTTATTATTATTTAAGAGGGCGGGCAGAGTATCTGCACAGTTGTTAGAAGCAAAGATATAGCAAGCGTGTTGGCTAACATGACAAGGGGGCCTCGATCTACTACAGTTACCTATATATTATTACTCTCTCTCCGGTCATGTCGGTTAACCGTCCCATCGGACTATGAGAGTAAAAGGAAGAGTGAGTGCACCTGTGTCTGCGCAAACGCTTGTGC
>DWHO01001688.1:0-14790 GCA_018247575.1 Eurytides lysithous rurik | reverse complement strand
GAATCATTATAATTAAATTTCAAAAAAAAAAAATTAAAAACATTTCTAAATAAATAATAAAACTTATTAAATATACGGTAGTCGTTTTATTATGTTTTATCCTTTAAAATGTGAAACATGATGAGCAAAGACGGTTTAGACATATGTGTAATTCTGTTTTCGACAATACAGAAACGGTCGTATATTATATTATTATTAATTATTCTAGGCCAGCGCAGGCACGCGGCGTTTACGACCAGTGAAAAATGCAAAATACACATTTAATTTCAACCCCTGCGTAGAACGATGGGGAGAGTCCTGCTAATTAATTAGATAGCCACCTGCCGTATAACATCCTGCACGGATGGACGTAGCCTGTGAAAAATTGTGAATTGCAAATGCTAATTGCATTATGCGCGCACAGTGAATGTGATCAACTTATACATATGTCCATATATCACTGCTATTTTAATTCCAAATATTTTTTTAAGTAGTAGGCCTCTTTAGAATTGCCTTCCGGTTTGACGACCAATGTTGCTTGCATAATTATTTATCGCCTTATATCTAATTGATAAGCGCAGCACAGTGTAGTTCAAAATAGTAAGATGAAAATGATGAAATAATATTAACAGAAGTAATTTCAGATTAATTCAGCGTCATTTTGCATTACTCATATGCATTACTAAAAGTCAACTAAGAACAGAGAATGAATGTATGTCCAGTTTTATATTATAGTTATTGACATTGGTTTAGCTTGGGAAACAAATATTTGATTAATAAAGTAGACTACCTAAACACTGTTTTCAGAGAACTAACAGTTTTACAACTACCCCCTTGTATATTCGTTTTTTATGTCATGTTTAATTTATACGCTTGCTATTATAATAAATGCGGTGTACTGCCTACCCAAACGATAACTAAGATTAAACTAATATATGTTAAAACAAAGGTAATCTAAGAAAGATTATATGGAAAAATGTATAAAAAGCTTAGAAATTGATGTAGAATATATTTTCACGGTGATATTAAAAATTAATCCCGAGATGTCGCTAACTTGGAAAGCTTTTGTACCTCGTCTAAAACCACTTCGCCTGGTATCATGAAGGCTTATTTCGCTGAAAAATTGGTCGTGGCGCCGGCGCGTCGGTGGAGGCAAATTTGTGAGTAATATTTATGGGAGCACGAGGCGAAATAATGATATGTATATTATTTGGGCCTTAGATCGGGCAACTCGAGTGCCCCGGGAGCCGGGAGCAGCATTTGTCAATGCCCAAGCAGGTGGGCGCGCTCTGATACTATTCTTAGCTTTATTCCTTCCATTTTTCTCTTTTACTTTTTTTTTCCACTATTTAGTGTGTTGGGAGTGAAATTGGATTTAATATACCACGCATTTGGGCTGTTCGGTCCGCTTTGCGGTTGTTTAACTGCATTCCTCGTATCTATGTTTTTTTATGGATTAGGCTGACAAACGAGCAAGCGGCTCACCTGATGATAAGTGATTACCGCCGCCCATGGACATTTGCAACATTACAGAACTTGCAAATGTGTTGTTGGAGAGAGGGAGCAGAAGGGGGAGGGTATGGAGGGTAGTGAGAGAGGGAGGTAGGGCAGGGATGGGCCACCGGCCACCTCACTCACCGGGCGAAACGCGGAAACCCAAACACTTCCACTTTACGCCGATTTTCTGTGCCCGGTCGGAGCCGGCCCATTCAGCTGCGAGTCTCTTCCACTCTAAAATTATCTTAATATATATTGTTTCGTTTATCTTAATATATATTATACCAGATAGTATTTTAAGACAAAAATCAATGGCATTGTAGAACGTAGGTCTGATAATATTTAGTGATATATCCCCTAATTATCAGTGCAAATGATAGTGATGATCTAGTAAGATGCAAAAATTTAATATTGCCCAAAATAATACAAAGGCGTAAATGTGTACGTAACGTTACGCGTAAGTTCTGGTTTATCCGTTACTCTGAAGTGACTGGCAGACTTTAGATCAGTGATTCTCAAACTTCTTGATTTCGGTAAACCCCCTGCTGCTACATTTCCACTATATACCCAAAAATCGTCATAACATATGAAGATTAGATCTAATCACACCCAAATAATCTACCGTGGATCTCAGGGAGTCCACGTGGACCGCTTTGGAAATTGCTATTTTAAATAAACCTTGAACTATGACACAGTTTTGTCCCAGAAAAATAAGCAATTTTGTTACAAAAACAACCAAAATTAAACTAGATATTATAACGTGTAATACCATTAAATAATTAAAATCAAATAGAAGCATTTTATATCGTCGGTTCACTAGTTTAAGCAAAAAGTACATTTCAAGACTCGTCGAATTTCCGAGCCAAGGGGAGCTTTCTCGGTCATTCATCTCGTTTAGGATCAGTTCGATCATAGTCAATGAAGACAAAAACAACTAATAACTCAGAGCAAGGCCATCACCGAACCCAAGCCGCATCCACGGCAGCCGCCGACCGAATCACGGGCCGAAAATCTTCAGTAAGTCGGCGCTCAGCGGACGCCAAGTGAAAAACGACGTCCATTAAGGAAGTGAATACATTTGAAATAATCGGCTTAGCAGTCCGACGTTGACGTATATTCGTACTTATCTCACGGAGATACCGGCACGGATAGCAGCGGCTAATCCCCAACACAAACATCTGAAAAAGGCCCGGAGCGCCTTGTACGGCTCATCCGAGTAATTGAATGGACCGCGGCCCGCGATCGGACGAACAAAAGTGCCCAATAATTTATGCCTATAATCTGACGCGTCGCTCGCTCCGGCCCCATTCGCTTTTTTGAAAACCGGACCGCATTCGCTCCTTTGTTGTAAGTATATTAACTCGACAATAGCGGCAGGCCCGCTATAATGTTAGTGAGATTATAAACTATCGTTCGAGTCCTCGGGCGATGTTTATTAACACGCCACTTGATGATTTTAATGGAGAGCCACGCTACAACATCTGTTGTTGCTAAGCACAAGACCTGGTGGTGGAAATAACACCAAATATGCATAAGTTTAAGGAAAGACTGGTCCTCTGACAATCTCAGAATACGAAATGCAAAAGTATAAAGATCATTAGTTCAGGTTATTCTTCTGTGGCCTTGCTACTTCTGCATATGATGACAGACTATTAGTGTAGCAAGATCAATAATGAAATTAAAATAATGTAAGCTGTTGCGGTTCAAATCTTTGTTATCACGTTTTTACTCAAATACGGTATAGCTAAGGTAGGGTATCGATTAAACAGGCTAATTATGTTTGAATGAATGGTCGATCGTAAATCAAGAATTACTGGATCGCTTTCTCGAGTGAGATATCAATCGGTTCGTATGTAAGAGTGTCATAGTCTAGGTTCTAAAATAAAATTGTATATATCATAGTGGGATTTTATTTTTTCATAACTATAGTACCCTTTGCCTACACATTAAAGCGCTGCAATATACTTATAGAATGCTAGAATTGCTCATTTCATCATCGCATAATCTAGAAAAAACCCTTACTTAAAAAAACTTAAAAAACGTAAGCCGGAATACACTCTTTAGCCACTCGAGATGTTGAGTTACGAAGATTAAATCGTAAACTCGTCGCGCTAAGTAAAAATAGGATCCCGGCAAAGACCCGGACAGCTCTTCGCCGCTGTATCCCTAATCAGGAAATACTCATTAATTTTTAGGAGTTAACTTTGAAGCGGCGCGTCGCTTCGTCGTGTCTACTTTCAACAACGACAACTTTTAATGGATTCACAATTCGATAAGCGTGAAAAATTTAATAAAACATGAGACGCCCGCCACATAGAAAACAATCGTAGCGTGAGAGAATGCGGATATTTAAATAAAAAAAAAATACCAAAAGAATATTTTTATTTTACTTCAAAATTCCAAACAGGATAAAGAGTTGAATGCATTATTTATTGTTTTATGCGTATTTACTAATTCTTATATTACAAAAATGCGTAGGAATGAATTCTGATTACAAAATGTACCATACTTATTAAGTCACTTAATGAAATTTTCATATTTTTTAAACAACAATTCGACGTAGTGATCGGCAAACAGCTTACGCAATATAGGAGTGGCCTGAAATCGACGAAGCCATTAGTCATTTTGATTTTTATTGCATAACGAACGGGACGAGAGTTTTATGCATTTATCAAACGAAACATAGAGTTTGACAATATAAACCTATAAAAATGTGAGGAGTTTTTGTCTTATAACTTGAAAGTCTTGGTCCTGATTTTAGCAAGGCGCAATTTCAAATACCACTTATTATTGAATACAATTACAATTTACTCGTTCTTTAAAGTTTGGATTTCTTAGACCGCATTTCGGGTTCATGCAATAATCTTTGATAATTGATTCATGCTTCCGGCTTTACACTAGAAATAAAAACTAAGAACAAAACGACAATTAATTTTACCAGTACGTTACAATATCGTATAATAACACGAACTCATACAATAAGATAACATATCTTTATGTGGGATGTATTTTAAATCACTATTCACAAATGAGAACATGACGTGAATAAATAATCCAAAACAAATTAAAATCACGAACACCGACGCTTTTAACATAACAGCGAGCAACAAAATCGTATGCATTGCTCCGTGCGTTTAATTCCAACACCTTTAATTAACAGAATATTGTAAGCCGTGGAATGCCCTGAATGCCTCCGCAGCGTAGATATAAAATGGGATACCCGCTCTGTATTCCCCGGTCGTTTAATCAAACAAGACTTATCGATTGCCGAGCTAAAACTGTTCTATGTGTTTCCAATTAACACTCGTATCTAATACATAACAGAAACAATTAGAGTTTAGAGTTAAGCGTCTTCCCTTTATTTATAGGGTGGTATTATAAAAATAATGTAGAGGTGTGCCTTAATGACACTTGACAGCAGTGGAGTGGCCACCACATCGTCGCTTACGCTGGGGTATGAATTATTATGGGAGAAACTTTAACTAAACTTGGAGTAGCGTCTTAAAACGGCTTCGAGCAGCGATGAGATCTGAATGTTCGCCCACGCACTATTTAATAGGAGTGCTTTAACACAATGACATCTCAGGACAATGACAACTCTAAATATGGACACTGTCAAGTCTTTCACAATAACTTTAACATGGTTATTTATGAAACTGTACATAATGTTATAATTTAACGCCTAATGCGTTTGACACTAATATAGCTGGGTACTAAAAATTAAACATGAGTACACAGATTGCTTGGGTTTGAACTGATCACCTCGCTAACTTCTGTTACACGCCGTGTAGTCCAATTCACAAATAGAAAACACAATTGCGTAGCTAAAAAATTCCATTGCGCATCAATTTATTTTATAAGAAAAATAAGTCGAACTGAGCCCAAAAGCGGAAATGATGTGCGTGTGAATTAAGATTTATAAATTTTACTCCTTAGTAGGGCAAGCGGGGCTTTTGGGCTTGTATGGTAGTACCGCCACTGCATGTAAGTTAGATAGAGTTTTAACGAAAATCACTGATACTTCGCCGCTTACATTTCGCATAGATTGGAGACGATTAAAAACGCACTAAGAATATTTAAAGCATACGTCGACTCCATGCCACCCGTAGTCTAAAGTTAACTCATATGAGACTGCTTAGCGACACTCCCGCATTAGCCGCCACGCTTCTTTGGGGTATGCGCGCACGCATCGGGAACCCTCTTCCGCGCCCACTCTGACGAATTAAGTTATTAACGCTCCGGAGCAGCTGCTCTACACAAATCAAAGCGACGATCGCCGTGCACTCGAAACGCTCGCTTTACGACGCTTTTACGACGCCTCTAGTGCTCGCCCTTTAACGCGTCCGCAGCGAGCTACGGAACGATTGTACGAAATAAATGAACACGGCCGACTCGTAAACGCTTATTTAACGCAGCGCAGTACCCACTGTGGATGTCCTCGGGCACTCTTTGATGATTATTACGCCCGAAACGTACCTTTGATCTTTGATTATCCTTACGCGGAGACTCCTGAAGAATGTTTTGAGTTAATCGTCGACTCTGTCAACTCAGTTTACTTCGAGATCGTACGCTAAGCTACTAAAATTTGTTAGATTTAAAGTTGTATTATTGTATTGAAGTGCTGTTTCGAACTCTTTCCCCCGGTGCCGCCATTGATTACCAGGTGCGACTGCCAGGGGTTGAAAGGCATTACTGGAAGAGAAATTACTAAGCAAAGAGATATTTCTACACACATGTGCCACGTGACACTGTGTTGGGCAGGCGAGTCGCTCACCATGAGGCGCACAACTCACTTACCTCGTTGACTTTACTCCTAAAAATATATTATATAATACATAAATGTATTTCACTTGATCAATAGTAGTCATAATTTAACATGATGTTGGCATTGCTAGTCGAAAAAGAAAATTAATCATAACGTGATCTGATCGAAGCTGTTTGAAAGGTTAACAACGCAATAACAACATACATCGGCTGTGAACGCGTAGGTGATAATCACGTTTGTTCGCCAAGTTCCCGCATAACATAAAATCGAAGTGGAAGGTAATATTAACACAGCGACCAGCACTTGCATTACATTCCCGGTAATAATTCTACATTTAGGCGAGCAATATCTTCGCTCTCAGCCCGACTTGTCATCGCTAGGTGTTACGCGGTAAAGCGGGCATTATAAATTATTTACCGTTTGCACGTGAACGCCGTACATTTGTCACCCGGGTCCGGGGTGAGTATTAAGATATTGCTTCGTATTCCTACGGGTCTCATTATGGAGCGGGGGTAGTGAGATGCCCCCAATATCTCATCTCGCCGAAGAGTTTCGTTGTAAAAAAATCCACTTTACGTAATAACTTCCTAAGCAGCCGAGGCCTCGTTTAAAAATACAAGCTCTCCAATAAACTCCCAGCGAAGCGCCAACCTACCTATGTTTCGCTCTTAATTTCATTAGCAATAAACGCTCCGTGGGAATGACTCGAGGAGTGATCCGCTAAAAAGGCCGTTTTGATGGTGCTTACATTAAGGTAATTGGTATACGGCTGAGAAACGTTTTTATGGGCCATCGCGTCGGCCGTCCGTTCCCTAGCCAAATCATCGTCAGCCTTAGCCGCTGGCCGAAATTAATACGGGATGCTGTTAATGGAACGAATCTAACAACCCACTGTGGAAACGACCCGCAAGATTTATATTACTACGTCGAATGTTTTTTTTTTTATATATAAATGTTACGATACATCGCACACACGTCGAGTAAACACTTACAAGTGTTAATATAATAAAGAAGTGTCGCCTCGAAATTAATGAACTCTGCGTGAGATCTCCGACCTAATAATAACTCATTTATGTCAGCGGAACTATTAAGCAGACGTTGTATCATGAGCATGAAATGAAAAGATCGTCATTACCCCTACCCCGGTACTGGCTTTCGCCCGCACCCATCCGCAGTTCAATTTATTCTCACAATGACTTTTAATACGATAAAATCGTCGCGACCCGTTGGTAGGGGCAATAATTCTCATTGTACGCGTATTAAAGAAATTTCAGCCGATGCTATCACGAGCGTGAGTCGCGTGTGCGTGAGGAAATCGAGATGGGAGGTTATTAAAAAAGCACATGTGCCCGAGATGCGTATCGCATCCCGTTAATTAGTTCTGACATGCGGCATATGATTCAATTATCATATGATTTATACGCAGCACTGCGCCCGACAGGGACAGTTTGTTTGAGCGTTCACCAGAGCATTAATTTCGACGCCTGTTCGTTCCAACCAACATGTGGCAGGCAAATTCTCACAAGAACGACGAAGAAACTGTACGTCGTATTAACGCATTACCGAAATATGTCGGACGGGATCGTTTTCTCTTTTTCCTTATATATTTCTTTGACGACACCGAGCGACGTATCGCATTCATTCAGCCATAAAATAAACACTGTATTTCTCGGAACTCGAATGTTTTCGTCGGAATATCATACCATAAATTTGTACCTGTATCGCTAAGCATCTTCATTCATGGAAAAAAACCGCTTTTAATTGCTCGGGTCGGTCGTCCTTAACTAGCATAATTCACAGAGCCACTTTCACACTAGCTCCCGCCCGCTTCATATTCTCCGAGCGGGGAACAAGTTCGTTGGTAATAAATACTAATTACAAGTAAAGCGATAGCATCGCGACCGAAATTCCATCCGTTATGACGAAGCGGATAACAGTGCTGCCTGTAAACGAGCCTTTACCGTACACAATAAATCTTTCGTGACGGGTAACGCTCTCGGAGGTTTATTTATCGTTGAACGTTTCTAGTGAAACGTTTAATAAATATTATCGCACTTTAAGTCGTCAACAAACGTGACAAGATAGCCGTTGACCCGTTTCGTGATATCTGTCTCATTTGGGGGATTAAAAGTTATTGATGCCGAACGGCGATGCCTTCTGTTTGTCGAATCTGTCCTTGTAAATAAGGCGATACCTTACATGGCGGCGTCTTAGCGTCATTAAATAGGCTTTGCGTGCTCCCGGTTTGAGTGTGCTTCAATGACAAAAGGCGTTTTAGTCCCGCGCAAAAGGATCGTTTATCCTTCGATTATGACAATGGATTACTCAAATGGAATAATTTATAAGAATCCGCGTATAGCTCGAGTGTATCCGGTCCAAGTAAGACGCAAAGAGAAACTTTTAGGCCTAAAACACTTTGAATCAAAGCGTCGTTATCGGTTTTTTTTACTATATATTCCTTTTTTACACGAATATAGTTATGTTGAATTCAAATAACAACACACCCTTCAAAAACCTACTATAATGTTACGAAATTGTTATACATCTGACCTTTACAACTTTCTTTCTGAGCTTATTCCTATTTTGAATTTCCGACCGTACCCTAATACCAAAGATACGAATCGTGCTCTCATAAAAGCGACGCTTTATAAAGAGGTTTAAATGGAATACTAACATTGTAGCAACATAACAATGGAGTAACAAAGTCATTTGGTAGGGCAACGTCTTGGCGGGGTTCCCACATTTGCCACCACATGGCTTGCATTTAAACGTATCTCGTACAGAGGCAGTCTACTTTCAATAAATCCGGATTACCTCGTCACTGATATATCGTGTAAGGATAAAAAAAACATAGTAATTTTTCGTAAATCGATTATAGACAATAGTGACGATGTCATAAGGTGCCCTTTTGCTTCGCAGTCGTTCGCAACCCGGCGTTGCTCGTCGCAATCTAAGGAAGTGCGTGTTGTTGCAGCTTAAATCCGATGCGGCCCGCTGCGACTACGAGCCAGCCGTCCGCTTTTTTGTGACAGACCAACCGAATGCCATAAATAATAGCAAGGGGCGCCTGAGCCGTTCGAGCATTATAATAAATTCGATGCTCTTTCTGGTATGAAGGAATCGGGCCATCCACGATTGAATTATGACTATGCATTAAGCCACCGAATGCGGTGCGGGCGTAGATACTTTTTCTGTTTACGCTAAGCTCCTTCGCATCTGTACACGCACCGGCATGTCTTACTCGTCTATATACAAAGAGCGTTTAATTCAATTTTGTTGTTACTTATGACTTTCCTGCTTTGAGCAACGTATCGTGTTACGTACATCCTCGACTGTCTACTAGAGACAGCATACAGATGGTGCATCCGTATTGGTTTTCTTTTAAAACGGACGACTTTTAAATCACACACTCGCCGTCGATATTTCCTTCCTCGATACAACAAAAGCGTGTATCCGTTTGGCTCGAGTCTAAACTGAGATCGATTAGCGTCTACCACAGACGGTGTAACGGGAAAATGTATATTTTGTTCGCTAGACGCTTCGTCTCTGTTAAAGCTCTTGGAATGCAGATTACACTCTCGGTCTCTGGAGAGTTCTTACCGGTCGTAGTTTAACTGATTCTAATATTGTGGTCTATATGAATATCAGGAAAGAAGGCATCTAACCAGCAGTACGTTGAAATCTAGACTATATCTAGTCCCTTCACTTTGCAACAGTCCATGGGCGGCGGTGGTCTCTTACCACCAGATATAAGGTTAGCGCCTTTGCCTTCTACTCCACAAAATCATAATTTTTAAAATATCACATCAAAAGGCATGAAAATTCGATCAATATTAATCGCTTCAATAAAGCTAAACACATTAACATTATACGTTCTATTCATTACAAAATAATATTTCCGTGTATTAGGCTACAAAGATGTCTTGATCGCTATTAAATAAAAGGTCCTAAGTAGCAATTGATGACATTGTGTATGGCACATAAACAGTAAATATTTCTTATATAAGTTCAACTTGAGTCGCTATGGTAGTTACGCCATTATTATGCGGATTGCGTCTCGTAGAAAAGTACTAAGAAAGCACGACAATCCTGTCAATGCACTCTTTACACAGCTTATGCAGTTTGCATAATCACGAGCGACATGCATATGTTAATAACTTTATAAGTTTCCAGCAATAAATACACTTGATTGGAATATCGTAATGTAAAGCAGAATAGAATTTCTTTTTCCTTAAAGGGATCTACGTGGAATTAAAAAAAGAATATATGACCATGTACCCGATTCCTTTGTTGTACTTGTGAATATCGTCTCGTGATGTGGAAGGGTAAAAACTAGAAACTTACAATAAAATTCTCACAGCCCATTCCTTATAAATATTTATAAGAACAATTTAACAATGTTCAACGAAGTGGATGACGCCTTAGGCGGTAGAGTTTGAAGGGACTCTATTTTAACACCTGTCACCGTGTACGTCGGGGTAGAGTTACCTCTGGAGGCGACGCCTGGCTGTGCGGCTCTCCGCGAGTGCCTCTCAAATTACCCCCGGATAAGTCAATCATTGGAAACGTCCACGCCGGCACCGAAATAAACCACTGTTAGAATGTTGCGTGTGGCGCTCCCGGCATAATGCGTTGCGACAGCCGACATGTTTCGCGCGAGAAAATAAAATCCACGGGCGGCCCGAAGAGACCGCTTCAGACTTAAATAGCGCGCTATTCCGTGTCGAAGCTAAACGCTTATGTCTATTTTATAACCGGCATCACTCCGCGCCTGTCCTCTTGTTTTCATTTCGTTTCGTTTCGTACTAACATATTACGATTTCGCGACGGACGGCTCCCGTGTCGGACGGAAATTGCTCCGTCACAGAGGCGGCTTTCGGGCGGCTTTTATTAAAACGATTGCCGCCCCGACTTGTTTAACAGTTAAACTGTCGAAAGGGAAGTAATTGGACGAGTGTTGCCGACGCTGAAACCGGCGGCGGGCCCCAATTTCCTGACTTCGCCGCTCTCTTCGCAATTCAAACATGGGACCGTCCGCCGAGTTCGCATATCAACTTATATCGCTCTTATCACTCTGCCCGTAACCAAGGGCGGTTTTCGATTATCAGCACTTCGCGGAACACGAGAGCCGGTGACCGCAGAGCCGAGTGAATTACATAGTTCAACAACTCCGCCCTTATAACTTTCATGAGCCGCGGCCGGAATACGGGAGAGGCTATACGTTTTCAATACCCCGCCCGCGATGCGATTGACCCTTTGGAGTGTCCGCATTGACTTTTAAATTACTAATCCCGCAGGGATAAACAAAAGGAGGCTCCGGGCGAGTGTTTACACGGTCGAGTGCACTCGCACGTCTTCATTAGCCGTTGTACCGCTGAACGCTCGCTTTGCTTGCTCAGCTCTCGTGTGGCTATTGGGAGCAAGGGGTTGGGAGTTGAGCTATCTAGAAACACTTGACACTATTCCCACTGCCTACTGCGTTTGCTCGACCCATTAACTTGCAAGGCAAAGCGCTCGAAGAGAAAAATACCGGACTTACGTAAACGGTCCTAAAACAATCAGCCGTATCGTAACATAACTCGTGTTAAATAACTTTTATACAGTTAATTATATATTATAATCAAACACGAGGATTCGGGTATACGCATATATTGAGGGTAACACAAACTCATGTTTAATTAATTGAACCAACAATGGAACGGTCGGAGCATAAAATCCGGAAACATTTCGGACCGAACGTTATTTTAGAGGCGTATTAGATAAGGGCAGTTTATCTAAACATCGGAATAAGAATGCGTCGGACAGGATGGAGTGAACGCAGCAGTATCGGAGGGGACGCAACCAAGCGCGGCCATTTAGACTGATGGCTCTATACCGAAGCTTTTTTCTATGTCAGATACAAACAATCTACCCTTTCGGATCGAATGAATTACTTAGTTCTTTTACGTTTCAAGAAATAAGAGATGATAATTTGGAAATGACAAGGTTCGATTCTCGCGACATGTATACGTTTTGTTTTTTTGTTTACAAGACTTAAACTTTTTTTAAATTATAAACATAATGTAGGAATCATAGACGGCCGATAATAAAAAGATATATAACAATACAATAAAACATATTCCGGGAAACGGAGGGTCCGTTGAGTTGTCTATTAGATTGAAAAATTTGAAAATAATCTATTAAAAGCAAATAAAGATTAAAATAAATGTAAGGCTGTATTAATGCTATATATGATAACTGCAAATTATTTAAAAGAGTACAAAAATAAAGTTAAACAGCATTAAAAATTAAAATCCAAAGAAAAAAGAAAAAGGAGCAAAGGTTACACATTAATATTACGTTTAGTTCTTATCTGATCTATTCAAGAAATCAAATATTCATATTGCACTTAAATATTTGGGACCGGACCGACTTTAGTGTTATAAATAAGAACTTTGAGGCATTTAGGTATTTTCCTTACAAGGAAAGTAAAATATTGTAGTCTTTAATATGTAAAAAGCTTAACGTAACATTTATAACACAAATCTGGGAAGAGAGAGGACTGCTATTAGCGTTGTTATAAAACGGCATCTACATTTCATTGATACAATAATAGAATCATTTAAGTGTGTTAATGGACGTCGGAATAGTTTTACAACGTACGTTCGTCCCAATGTTCATAGCACAAAAATCTAATACAAAACAACCTAACGGAGTTTTTAGGAGTGAAGATATTTGGGCCCTTAATTAATGCACTATACGCAATAGATGTTGAACGGAAACCTCGATGGAAATAGGCGTTCGATTTCTATTTTATACGCATCATGTCAATTAGATGCCGTTTTACTGCCCCGGGGCATTGTTGTGTCTTTGAAATGAAAACATTAAACGTTATTAATGCCCGAGTCGCCTTTCAAAACGTGGAGCGCTCCCCTCCGCTCTACTGATTATTAATGAGATGATATTGTTATTAACGACTGTGGATGCAGTATAAAAATACCTATTAGGAGTGTTAAACTGGCGTAACCGACGGGAATTCGGCGCGACGGGTTCGGGATGCCATTGTGCATCAAATAAAAGCGTTTGTTTGGGTTTAGGAGATTTTTTTCTACGCTCACTACGGAAAAAAAGACATAATGAGCACCCGTTTACCTGCGAACCATCCATCAGGCATCATAACGAGAAAATATTATAGGCCCTTTATTGCTATTCATGGATTGCAATATAAAATGGAGGATGATGTCTTTATTTGCAAACACTGTGAGTGTAGAATCAATGGGAATCATAAATAAGCGGTATTCCATCTGTCCGAATCACAAAAGACCTGTCTGAGCATAAATGTGTGCGTATATCTTAATTTCGTGAATTCGTTTAGATTTTAAAAGATAAAGTAATGCATCATTGGTTTTTGTTACTTCGAGACCTTTATGTAATAAAATTTACGAGTTTCCAAGCCGTTTATCGTTTTATTTATTTATATTCCCAATTGTGTGTGCTGTACGCCCAATATATGATAGATGATGATTTAATTTTTTCTATCACCTACATAAATTTTATATCTCGAAATTGTTTAAAGTAAAGGTACGGCGACGTAGAAATTTAATATTGGAACATTAGTATTAAATAAGCTTACTCTATGTAAAAAACGGATTTATATACTTTAGATACATACACGCCATTTCGTCAGATTGCAAATGTTCCATATAACAAAGAGGTTGAATAAGAAATATAATATAACTCTCTATAACCACATGTTATGGAAGACTATGAAATATGGTTATATTAAAACATTAATATGTTTACGAAAATTACTGAAACACCCCTAAAACATCCAGAAAAATAGAAAAAAGTACGATCATTTATTTAAGGACGTGCGTCTCAAGCAAAAGGCCGAAATGGACTATAATTTTGTTAAAGATTCAATAAAGATTTATCAAATAATGAATATATTTTATATTATTCCAAAACACATAACAATTCTATATAATATCCTAAACATAAAACATCTTATATTTTTATGACGGAAATTAGATATTGATTCACCTGATGGCCCGTGGTGACCTTTGATTACCTTTAACGCTAGACATGACATCTTCTTCTTTTAATAGAAATAAGCATACCATGGACACTCAAATGTGTAGGATAAAAAATAAAAACAAATAAAATTATTCACTTCGAAGTACAAGCCGGCACTTACAGACGTCTAAGCTCCAAATATCGAAATAAATGTGCATATCATTAGCCTAACAAAAGAGTCGAGGAGGGCGAGCGGGTGTGTGGTCCCATTCCGATATTCAAACGTATTTTTTTTTCTATCGTCTAACACCGAAACACTTTTTATTCGTAACAATTAATGGCTTACGATCAGAACGCTTGTAAACCGTTTAAGTCATTTGGGTCATTAGTGGGAACCGCGTGTGTTCAAAATGGACTGTGTAATTAATTAATTAATTATAAAACCGTATAATAATATAAATAATATCATGGGATATCTCACACATTGCCATCTGACCCCAAACTAGGCAGAGCCTGTACTATGGTGATCAGACAACTGATATATATACTTATAT
>DWHO01001687.1:0-14791 GCA_018247575.1 Eurytides lysithous rurik | reverse complement strand
AAATAATCTATCTACCCGGGACTCTTGTGACAACCCTGAGTGTAACTCTAATAGTGAAGGTAAGAGCTAGTTATCAAACAATCTATCTACCCGGGACTTTTGTGACAACCCTGAGTGTAACTCTAATAGTGAAGGTAAGAGCTAGTTATCAAATAATCTATCTACCCGGGACTTTTGTGACAACCCTGAGTGTAACTCTAATAGTGGAGGTAAGAGCTAGTTATCAAGCAATCTGTCTACCCGGGACTCTTATGACAACCCTGAGTGTAAATCTAATAGTGAAGGTAAGAGCTAGTTATCAAATAATCTATCTACCCGGGACTCTTGTGACAACCCTGAGTGTAACTCTAATAGTGAAGGTAAGAGCTAGTTATCAAGCAATCTGTCTACCCGGGACTCTTGTGACAACCCTGAGTGTAACTCTAACAGTGACGACCCTATACGTAAATCTTTAAGTGACAACCCTATGTGTAACCCCAATAGTGACCACACTATGTGCAGTCTTTAAGTGAGAACTCTACGTGCCACTACTTTAAGACTTATATTATTTTTGCGTTAAACTGCTCATTGGTTTCATAGTGGATGATTCTGCATTTCATTTGCATAATCGCTGATTCGTATGCAGTAATTCTTGTATTCGCATCACCCTCGTAATTTGAAATAATCTCGAGGTATGTTTGTCGGTTTTTCCTTCGGTCACTTACCCTTTCGCTACATTTGGTCAAAAGCGCAAATAAGGTTCTGAAACGTCGTTGAAAGTGAGACGAGATTTAACTTTCATTCTGGTTTATTTCAAAATAATATTTTATGTAAGATGAAAAGAGAAATTAAAACCGTATTCTGCCATGCTATGACCGAATAATTGTGTACCCAAACGGTTAGGCAACGGAGCCACAGACTTGTATGAGGAAAGCAAGTTCTAAATCATCCTACCTATCTATTTTCCAGGCATTCTCTACCTGTACCAGGACGAGCTCAAGGACATGGACTTCATATCGGCCGCGCAGTTCCTCACGAAGCTGCCCGAGGACCTGGACCCGGAGGCGCTGTTCAAGAGCATCTCTTCGATCAGCATGACCTTGGACGGGATGTCCTTCGAGGAGTTGGCCTCCTGCTGCGAGCTGGAGGGGACCTTGGACGATGACGTCACCGTGCGGTTATGATACATTGGGGCCTGAGATTCGTGGACTCCACACTCTACTGACCTCAGTGTCGTATCATTTGCCAGAGGTCTATGACACTTGTGACGGGTTAGACTCACGAAAGGAACAGTGTTGTCATCGTGTTGCCTATTATCTCAACACCTAACCACCATTTGCAATTGGTGTTTGATGGTTTTGATCTCTTGCGACCTCGCGAACCACCAATAATTGCATGGGGCGTATGGTTTACTAGTGTATAATAATATAACCAACTCAAAATCCCAAACAACACTTGTATGTCGCAGTGTTCTGTGAATACTTTATATCGATTTTAAGAGGTGTCGTTAAATCGTTGTGTTATCTAACATCGATATTGTCTCATTTGTCAGCAAAATATGTGTTTGTTAGGTAAGAATATGGCCTGAAACCAGGTTTAACTTACTTCGTAATGATTTGTTAACACATTCACTGCTGACCCAAAAAATTGTTCAATACAGCGATGCGACCTTCCACACGTTTAATACTATTTTTTTTTTTTTAAAAACACTATATGTTGCCCGCACGGGCGACCCGACAGGCAAACACAGCGGTGTGTTTACCGCACTGCGAGGCGCGATTTATTTCGAACACACATTTGTGTTAAGCCGCATACTCGGTTCGGAATTTTTTCACACAACGGTTGTGTTTCAGCATTGAATGTGTTATTAAGCAAGTAAATACGAACAATTGTAAATTTGTTGATATTGTTAAGTACCAACAGGGATGTTCGTTAATCGTAATCTTTAGATTAAGTCTTTCGACTTTTGATGTTGCCATTAGTTTATTTTTTAGCGAGCGCGTGTGTAAATAAGTTTCGAAATGTATAATAATATTGTTAGTGTTATATTATCTAGAAATGAGCTAGTTGTATTGAAATGAATCAACTCCAACTATTCTAATACTTACTCGAAAATCTATTTCAATTATGTCTTTAGATATATATTATCATAATAATTCACGCTTCTGAATCTTAATGGATAGGTTGAGATTATAATATTATCCTCATAGCTAGCTTATTCTAAGTTATAGTACTCTGAAGTCAGGGCAGGATTTTAACGTTTAGCGGCCCTCCGTCAACACAGGAGTGGACTTAGTTATTTTCTAAATAAAATGTTGAAACAATTTCCTTCAGTCGAGTTTTTCAATAAATAATATACTGTGAAACCAAGTAAATTCTTTTAACATAAAACTATAAATAATCCCTATTTTGCAGCCACGGGGGTTCTAGCCTCGGATGCCCTCCTCTAAATCCGGCCCTGTCTGAAGTCGTATATTTAATTTTTACTGTTATATTTAATTCTGTCTATTAAACTACATCAAAATATAATTTCATAGACAGCATTTAATATATACACCATTCGTATTGTTAGAAATTAAATATTTTTTTTCTAATTAAAATATATATATCGATAAGTAGTAAAATATTATCGTTTTATCGATATAACTTACACACATCCGTACGCGTAAGCTAGAGATCCGGTTAAATGAATTACTACCTTGTATTAATATAGAAATTTCGATGGATGAATGATATTGTTAATTGGTATTCTACTAATGACGTTAATGTAAGATCGATACATATCATGCCCCGTAATAAAACGTTTCTTACTGTTGTGTATAGATGTAGTAAGTGTTGCCATATTCTCGCTTCACGTTTGAACAATTTTCTGCAAACATTTAAAAGTAACTGATATTACAACTCAGTCAAGAGCAGAGTTGTACAGAATAATTATGACGGTAATAAAACAGCGTTTAATTTAATTGAAATTCTGTAAAAATCATCGGAAGTTAAGTAGTTTATTTTTGTTACTGATAAAGAACAGTGTTTGCCTGGTAAATGTTAAGCCTAGAAATATAGCTTTTGTGTGATAATTTAAAAATGTATATCTAATAATTTCATCTAATATAAAAATTCCTCTCAGAACCATAAGCACTGTATAGAACATCAAATAGGAAGTTTTTACTTTTTTTTTTTTGAGGAAAAAAAAATACGATGATGTGAAAAAGTTTTGTTTAAAAATACTCGTGAAGTAAAAAAAAACCTGAATCGTTTGAAACAGGGTATTGTAATGCACTTATTTTTCTCAGTGTTTCTAAAAGGTGCTGATAGAGAATGGGCTAGATTCGGTTAAAGATCACAATTAAAAACAAAAAGTTCAAGAATTATTTAAGCATTACCGTGGCGAATTAGTATCGGTTGTAATATACATCAGAAGATAATTCCGTGTAAGATACGACTGTTGTATTATATTTGAAACTGTATATATCAATATTGTTATAAAAGGAGATAATCGCGGTGCCTTTTGCTGTAACAGTGCATAATTCTGTGTTACATATATATGCATATAATGAGTTAAGTCGAAAAGGATATAATATTTATGTACTAATGTCAAAAATAATGAGGTTATAATTGTTACATTGTTACTTTGACAATATTATAAATGGCCATACAATTTGAAACTATGGAAGACGAAGCTATCCTATACTTATTATTAAAGTTACGCTAAGACCTAATCGTATTTGTAACAAAACCACATTTCGACACGGAAATGATGGTGATTGACAACTTTGTCATGCTGCCGTTCATCTATAATTCGTTGTCGGAGTTTGTTGGTGTTTTCTATCGATGCCAGAAGGCAACGATGCTGCGTTTTGGAATATACGAGTTAATTTTTAGATTTGTAATATACCAGCTCGATTTTCAATGTTATATTTATTCACTTTTGTTCTCTTTCTTGTATTCCTGTATGCATTCTTGTACACACACTGTGACTATATTGAATTTATTTCTATATCGATATATCGTTACAAAGACCGGTTTTGGAATTGAATGCTTTGAACTTCCGTATTGTTTCGTCTTCCTTAGCTAAATTTCTAATCATATTTTGTCTCCTTTAATATCCAGTGTCGTGATGTGGAACTGCTTCTTTGCGTCGATTTGTTAAATTATATATATATTAACTATTTGTAAATAACTCGTGGATAATCTCTGTCAATTATATTAATTACGATGTAAGTGACTTAAGCAACGAGTAGTAGAACCGGCCTAATAGTTATTCGACATCGAAATCTTTCGATATTTAATATTAATTAATTCTAGAGCCTAAATATTTTTATCTTGTTAGCTTTACTAATCTCTTCCGATGATTCTATTTACCATAGATGTACAAACGTGTATAAATTTGGCGTAAACCTATCTGCCTTGAAATATTAGAAATGGAAAGATTTGAAACTAATTAACATGAGATCAATAAAAATGTTGATTATAAATGTTTCTTTTTAATTTTTTAGCGTTGCATAAATTGGTCTGTCTAAATATTTTTTTAACTATTATATTTGATCATCACCATATTTCAATATTTTTACCGATATATTATAATGTATGCGGGATAACATTACCCGACTAAAGTGATTGTGTATAAATTTAACACATTCACTGCTGACCCAAAAAAAACGTCAATACAGTGATGCGACCTACCACACGTTTAGTACTATTTTTTTTGACAAAACAATATGCGATGCCCGCACGGGCGACCCGACGGTAAAACACACCGGTGTGTTTACCGCACTGCGAGACGCGATACATTTCGAACACACATTTGTGTTTAGCCGCACGCGCGGTTCGGAATTGTTTCACACAACGGTTGTGTTTCAGCAGTGAATGTGTTAAAGGTGAAACTACAAACGAATGTCGGAATCACTATACTAATCTCTATGATTCAAAGTAGTTTCATCGCACGAATTCGGATTCTGTGTTAAATCGTGTAATCTGATTAAATGTAACAAATAATACTCTATGTTGTTAAAATGAAATTAATTTTTTGGATTCTATAATGTGTTTATTTTGATAATAAATTCTCGACGTTTCGAACTATTTATATTGTCCTATGGATCTGTAAATTGATTCATTTTGACAAAATGATAATCATATAAATTACATGTGTGTTATCTCAGTATCTAAGTCCCATTTTTTCCCCATATAAAACTAAAATTATTTAATTCAATTTCATTAATGAATTAATATTTGAAAAAGCTATTAACATCAATCGTCATCCACTACAAGTCTTAAAAACAATGTTGGACTTGAGTGGATGAATAAAAAGTATTTAACTGACGAATTGAAAATTTAAACAAAATATACCAATATGTATATGTAGAGTGTGAACTAATAATAGTAAGGATTGAAAAAGAAATAAATTGTATCATATAAATATTTTTCGCTTGCTTTAGTTAACGAATTCTTATGTACCTTTTTGGTTTTTGTATAATAATCCTTTTGCACTAGGGATTATTGTCTTCGTGCTTTCGCAAACATGGAGTCAAGGACACAAGTACATACAGACTCGAAATAGCTATTTGTAAGCCATAGAAATTAATGGCCATTGACCATTGGCCAGAACCAACCGCTATAACATTGGAGCAGAATCAAAGTGAAAATATTCTGAATGCAGTAAAATATCTATAACTAAGGCCATCCGTAACAATACAAAAATGTATAGTTTTAACACAGCTTTAATCTGTACTAGGTTAAATCTCTTGCCACAGATAGCATATGGAAAAATCACGGATTTCGAATTATTATTTTTAATACGATTGTAAATAGTTTATATTTGTAAGGTCATCCACACTTTTTAATCGTGCACTTTATTTGATCGGATTTGCTAACTAATAATTATTTGTATTATGTATATGTAAAAAATATAACAATGAATTATTATAAAGGTCTAATCATAATCCTTCTGAGATTCTCTTTTATTTACAATGATATTAATAATATTAAAAACTAAAGCTTGTATTGTAAATAGTTCGATGTATCATGTTTACTATAATCATGTGTAATCAAATAAAATACCTATCTCTATATACAATTTAGTAATAAACCGCGATTGTTTTAATAATTCGATAATGCATAGATTTCAGGTTATTTATTTTTAGGTTATCTTTTTACACTAAAATTAAAAATTAATAAAGGTCATATGCTATGTAATTAATTAATTTAAACTTTAAAAAAAAATAACTCAGCCTATAAAATGGACTGCCTTGGAAATATGCATTATGACTTGTCATTTACGTAAGCCTTGTAAGGAATAAATGTAACGTGTTCTCTGTTCAAGTGGTTTTATCCGAAGTTTTTAATAATGGTTGTTAAAAATTAGACATATATTATATGATCGTGATTCGGACTGATATTAAATTACTGTTAAGGTACATGAAGCCATCTGAAGTTATTTTTAAACTAGCACGTAGTCATTATAAATATATTTCGGGTTAATAATGGCGAACCCGGGCCTCGCGTAAATGTTTCTTAATATGTGTAATTTGATTGTAAAATAAATGTATCCATGCAAATGTTTTATTTTTATTTTTCCACGATCATCGAAAAATAAACGTAAATTGGGACCGAAAACCAGTTTTAGCGATACTGATGCAATTGCATGGAAAATACTGACTCGGCAAACACGCAATGATCCACAATTTTGAAAGAAAAAATACAAAAATCGTTTATGAGCGCGACATCTGCCTATCTTCTTTTTGGTACATAATATGACAAATTACTCATTTCATTGAAATCTTATTTCTTCCCCCGGACAAATCGTGCATGGTTGGACCGCTCCAAAATATGTTGTTTCATACGTAATAATTTTTTATTATTTACTTTGTTCTCAATATATCAACGAAATAAAAAAGACAATATATAAAATATGTCCTCTACTAAATATCGTTCTATCTCAGACGGTAATAAAGATTGCAAAATTTTTATTTACTTTGCTGATCCGTCAAGTTGCTTGTAACGTGTGCTCTACTTTTAATTAATAATTATGTTTTTTTTATGGAGTAGGCGGGTAAAGGAGTAAGCGGCTGACCTGACGAAAAGCTATTCTAGCTGCCGCCCATGGACATTTACAACGTCGAACGTTTTGTAAATGCTTTGCCCCCTCCAACTTGGGAATTTTTGGAAGGGACAGGGGAGGGGGAGGCAAAAGAAGGAAGAGGGAGGGTGGAGGAAGGAAAGTCCGGCCACCTAACTCACCGGACGAAACGCGGAAGCACAAAGACTTCCACTTGTCGTGGTACATATCCGCTTCGAGCCGGCCCATTCTGCGTTCTACCAACGTAGAATTATATTCCGTATGGACAGTAAAATGGTTGGATGTGATTGTTAAGACTCAACATTGGAATTTCTTTAGTGAAACTCAAGTACTTATTCGTATAATTTTTATTCGAACAACGAAAGAACATGTTTTTAACGGTTGACAATTTGACGACGAGGGAGGAATGAATGCGGGTATAAAAATATAAAAGTGCCCTCATTTCGAGCAATATTGTGAACCCACAACTAATAATTTTTAACATTACAAATTGAGACATAGCTATCAACAATGGTTAGGCACTAGGCGTAAACAGCCATCTTAAGCCACACTAGGGCGTATGTTATGTCTTATGTTGACTGATATTAGTGCTTTTAGTGTAGGCGACTCTGTAAAGCTTTCGAAATATTGAAACCTTGGATATGCTAAGTTTTCGCAAGTCGAAGAAGTGTCTTTTCTGACTGACCTGCGAACTATCTGTCGCTTCCTCGTCTCGATCGAGGAGGACGTTACGCGGGCGACGTTTTAATATCAATGCGTTTCTATCTGGTGCAATCGTCTATTATCATGCATCGTGCTGGGATAAATTTCGCCTTGTTCAATGAACCGCTGGAGAAATTTTTAGTGTTGGCGTATCGTCACGATTCTGCTGTCATAAAGATAAGAGAGGTAAAGTATAGTAGTACCTTTCCTATATTTACATATAATTTTTGTTACCTTTCCACGGTAGTGAGCCGCGAAATAGTTTTGTCTGAAATGCTACGTCAGATGTAATTTTCGAATATTATAAAGTCGGAGAGAGTCGGTAAATTTTCTTTTAAGTTTAATTATAATGTATATGTGCCATTTTCTTCTATAATTTGACATCAACATTATTCTATTGCTGTAGAAATTTTGGGATTTCTGATAAAAAGATGCAACTAGTGGTTTTGAACGTCCTTTCTTGATAACCTAATATTTCCCAAAGAAATTTTGAAGAGACCGCAACAGGAGAGAATCTGAGGATGCAAGACCATGGTCATCATATGGCTAAACTAAACTTTCAGTTTTTGTTCCGGTATTCTGGTTGGTTTTTAAATTTCTTTCTTGAGTCTTGTTAGCTGTTGCCAGGAGAGATCCGACTTGGGGGATTTATCCGGTGGTAAAAGTAGTTATGCAATGTATACGTATATTATATTTTTAATACTGTCCACTTTTTTCACAATTATTTGGTGTTCAACAATCTGCAAATTATAAAACTTTTTAATATTATAAACGATTTTAGCATATTGAATAAGTAAAATTTACAAAAATGCTTTTCAGAAACTTAAAAAAAAATGAATGTAACTGTGTTATGTTGACAAACTCGGGTTATAGTAAAAGTTAAACGCCATAGTCATTTTATTGAACAAAATGAACATCACCCAATTTAGTAAAAACTCGAGTAAAAAGCACTTTATTATTCAATATTTTACAGTCAAGTAGGACGGACTAGATCATAAACGCCGTTTGAAATGTCAGTAGTTTAAATTAATTATAAAATCTGTGAAATTCATTTTATGATGGGTAGGATACGCGTAAATAAAAGAAATCATTATAGAGTAATTCGACTGTAAAAAGTTGTTCTTTGCAACTTTCATCTGATTTGGTACTTTTAATAGTTCTAACTTTTTCTATTCATCTAAACAGATTTGATACAAATTGACGGAAAATACTCAAGTTATACGAGCAATCAAGTTTACTGTTTTGCCAGAAATATCTGACGTGCCTTGCTTTTAATTGAATTATTCCGAGCCGTGTTATCATTAAGGGGCATGACGCAATGTCTGGGGTCCTGACAGCGTCCCGACTAGGGTGTCATTGCGTCCAGTCACCTGAGGAAACTTTCCTTTTCATGGGTTCTGAAACAAATGAGGTCTTATTTTATTTAGAGCTCAGTTAGGTGTCTTTGCAAAGTCCGCTGGGGGAAGTGACAAAATCATTTGTGTTTCGGTCTGACAGATAATATTTTATAATGTACAGTTACTGGCCGCAGGAAAAAACTAACATTCACCTTCCAATTACAACAACAAAGAACCAAACAGTTTTATTTGTTTTTATATGTGTTATATGTTTTATATGTGTTAACGTTCAATGCACCGATTAGCTATGTGTTATCATAGGAGTAAGCTGCAATTGTCAGTCGATTCAATAATAAGTTTATTATTGCTCTAGTAAACCTAAGTACATACTAACAGAATTAGCCAAAAATATTAAAGAAATAATTTTTTTTTTTAAAGTAAGAACGTTTAAGTAAGAACAAAAAATGTCAATCTATTATATTTACAGTTTTTTTTATATGTAATAATATTAATTATATTAAAAATTGCTTTTGAATTATATAAATATTTACTTTCCGTTTATTAAAATTTTATGTATTTGCAAACGATCAAACGCGTTAGATACACTAATAAAGTTTTGTTTTCGAATATGGATATAATTTTAACATCACACCTTTTTTAATAAAATCTTCAAAATGGATAATATTAAAAGTCTGTATGTAATTTAGAATAATTTCGCTTTTATACCAATATTTTATTGGTTGTCAATTACCAAAATTTTAAACGAAGGTGGTATGGATAAATGACGCGAAATTATTTTTTTTATCTGGTATCGGCGAAATAGCGTCCCTACTCCCTATTCCCGCGCATTTCCAAGTTCAGTAAGGACATTTGTCTATTGGGATAAAATAGCACCGGGGCGCATGCGTGTCTAGGGGTGACTAGCAATAAAACAGTCTACCACGCGTGTCCGACTTGTAAATATTACTCCGCTATTTAAATAAATCCAAGTGCGTCGGTCTTCCCAGAAATATGTCGGAGAAGGAGAAATCTGAAGAGCCTGGGGAGACGATAGGGCTGCTAGAGAAAAAGGTCAGTGTTTTATTTATTTTCGAGAGGTCACACAGAGGTTATCTATTTCGGGGTTATTTCGGGCGAGCGGTAAGTGAAGGGTGTAAGGTTGAATTTCGTCATGCAATTTTTTAAGGCAATATGTAACAGAACGTTTCGTCATTCAATTACGTACATCATTCTTTTACATACGTCATTTTTTTAAAGTTTATCGCATTGTTGAAAGTTACTAGATAAAATTTAGAAGGGTAAAAGTAACAAATGAATGAACAGAAAATATCAACCCACGTTAAAACTTCCAATGAAGTTTCTACGTCTCAAATAATAATAATTTTGCATTATTTACCGTGGGCTTTTTCGTGATACAGATTAAATATTTTATCACTTTATTATTAGATTAGTTTATTATTCGCTTTCTCATCATAGGTAAAGTCATTGTCTAGGCTTAAGTCGACAGTTCCAAAGTTTTACTTGTATAATGCGGCATTTATTTTCAATTAACAAAAGTCAATTTATATAATTGGTATTTTTTTGTCGTGTTGACATCTGCCATTAAAATGATATATCAAATGATGTCATAATTAAAATCCCATAGAAACTTTAACATAACCGGCATCTATTCGCAACACACAAATATATCCAACATTTGTGTTATATGTATATTAACAGTGTATTTTATACTAACAGTGTACCTATATTATTTATCCGAAAAAAATTTAATACTTGCTTGAAACTCAGTGACAAACACGCGGTAAATACTAGAAATAAGAATAAGCTTGTAACACCTCGATTTCGTCTCCAAAAGGTGAAAGAATCCTTCATGGGCCTGAGTGTACGCATATATAATTGAATTTCACAAGCCGTACTGGAGTACCACTTCTACCACTTGAGTCTTTTAAAACTAAAATTAGAAATAATCTATTGCATAAATCCTATTATTATACTAATCAACAGCTTTTTTTTCTTTTGATTTGGTTTAGAATATTCAAAAATCTGTAGACACAACTTAAAAAAAACTTATGAGTATAACCTTTTTACTTTTTAACAGCAATGAATTCAAAAATTTCAAAACAATTTTAAAGTAATTAACTAAATCTAAAACAGGAAAAATATCTTCGACATATAAAATAGCAGTATTTTGTTTTTTCTAGGTTTTTGACAGCAGTATAAAAGTAGCATATAAGTGGTACTTCGATCCTCTTGAGTCTATCAAACTTTCTCATGTCGTCTACGTAGTCAACCTTTTATTGACTATTATATTTAGATCTTATAACATACATAAATTCTCGGGTTCGAGCAAAGCACATGTAGAAGATAATTTAATTCGACCACGAAAGTAAAAAGCTTTAGACGAAGTATCGCCATCATATTTTTATAGCTGCAGGCGTTTTATACAGACCATGGGCTTACGATAAGTACGTGACTCACATGTGTGCAATTTGTCTTGTATTACGTACAGTCGTCTGCAAATGTACCGAACTGTATCGGCGTGCGCATGGTATATTTCATTAAATTTAGGGCCTTTAGTCTCAAAGTGCACTTCATTGTGTTTTTAATGGTACTGGCAGGCACAGTTCACTGAATTATTTATTACCTAAATGTCCAGTACTTAGAAATTTAATTTGTTTTTTACATTTCTTCTTCAGTATAGAAGACTGCAAGTGTGTGTACACTTAAGCTTATAAGTGAGTGAAATATCACATTGATATTTGAGTAAAACAAGGTTGCCAGTAGCGATTGAGCGCGACTGTGCCCGCAGAGTGTGATTCATTTCCAACCGACCGCAGACCTCGCTCCCTAAATTGATATTATTCAATTTCGAAATACAATCATTCAATTTACGCGGTTGCTTCACTCCTCACTTATCCCATTGTACCGTCATAGTCCCAAGGGATGTGTCGTGTGTTATTGTAGTCCTATTAGCAATGATTTGGCCACATGAAGGTGTCATCACATTTAATTTGTCGTCTAAGGACTCGATGACATAGAAGTATAACATTTTGTGGATAGTAACAGCAAACCTTTGGTTATGATGTCAATTAGTACTTTGTTCACATAACGATTTCTACGTATTGTAAAAATTAAATTCATTCATTTACGTATTATTTATTTAATCATCCCGTTTTTTTTTTGGTTAAAGCGGTATTAAAATCCCGTAATAATCTTTCATATTTATTTATCGCATTTATACCGCAAACGCGATTGCACGGATGGCTTGCAGGTTTAAGTCGCCATCTTAAATATTTGTTCTGAGTGTAGGTATAAAATGAGTTCGTAATATAATGTGTGTGAAAAGTCTTGCGTTCTAGGAATACCTTTGTGCGGCGGTGTTATTAAAAAAATAAACACATATTCCACAAAGCCAACCAAAATGAAATGTAGA
The DNA here is from genome assembly GCA_018247575.1 of Eurytides lysithous rurik. Classification (NCBI taxonomy): domain Eukaryota; kingdom Metazoa; phylum Arthropoda; class Insecta; order Lepidoptera; family Papilionidae; genus Eurytides; species Eurytides lysithous. Next base: position 2,268 of record DWHO01001687.1, on the reverse strand, counting down.
AAAATTCTATTTTTTACTCATGATTCTTTCCGGAACGTGTTCATTCATATAACAGCATTTTTTTTCTCACATAAACTTGATTGTTAGTTCAAATATGGTGCTTCGTATTATGTCAGATCTGCATATAGTTTGTAGCCTCAATGTTGTGGATACCCTTTGCTCGACCCCATTAAGAAAAAAACGTAGATATAATGAAGAGTGCTAAACCCGGTCGCCTCGGAGATTGGAGAGAGGCGGTGTCCGTGCGTCCCATTTCTAGATATAGCTCAGGCTTATCCGGCTTATACGGCTTATCCGCCTTATCCGGCGCCCCCGTTGAGGCAGTCGTCGAGATTTTATCTGGAGTCCCATCTCCCGTCTGGCCGCAGTATCGTCCATACAGGAGAGATTCCTACCGACCTCATTGGATTGAAATTTATTGTGTTTGTATACAAACATTGCTGTTTTACATTCTCATGTAGGGAAAATAATTTTCAATGCACTAAGGTTCACGTGCGTCTTTGTAACGTAAGTTTTAAAATGTTCATGATGCCTGTCCGTAACTTTTGTTAAGGTAAAAAACTTTAAAGAAAATTTTTTTTTTTTTAATAATAATAGATTTAGGGATCTACCAAGAAACGTAAAAGAACCCCGGTGCGTCTTTGTACTATGTGATGGTTGTCAATATATTTGTTATAAGCACAACAGTAGAACTTTCTATTTTTTTAAAGATAGAGGTTTAGGAGACATGACAGTATACATTCACCGTTATACCTTATCAATTGTAGTTTAATTAAAACTAAATAGTTAAAGTTGAGTTTTTTATCAAAAAGTTTAAACATCCTTTATGACAGATAAATTTTGCTTTTCAATATTAAGTATGAATGATAAATAATACGCAGACACTAGATAAAAAATCGGTACTGGGTAGGTTTAACCTATGTTTATCCGAGAAACATTGCTAATTTTAAAAATTAAATTTAAATCAGCAGAAAGGGGCAGCGATTCCCAATATGAAAGTAAATTTATCTAACTCTATTTAAAGAGAGAGAAAAAATTATCTAACAATAAACATTAACCATCTGCCGTGAGGAGTGACGGAATTAGTACTAATTATTAGCACATGTCATAGACATGTTTTATATTCAATCGTTTCAATAAAGAACTTTCATAACTTGGTCCGTACCAATGAAAACATTTTAAAATAATTTTCAACGCTGCAGTTATTCAATGGTGGACAATGTGTTAGCCAATTCTCTATGGGGCCTATAACGGGATACTGACGCCATATTGAGCGGGGAATGGCGGAAGTGTATTTTAAATTTGGAAACTAGCGATGTGCGTAGTGTAGTACATTGCGATGATTACCGAATGCTAATTTGTGCAGAGTGGCAGTTGTAATAAAAAGAAAAAATTTTTTTTACATATTACGTAACATATTTAATGATTGGGGCTAGTCTTGCTGCAAATTGACAAGGCTTTGTATTATGGAACAATGTGTTTTTATGAAGATATTTTCCTGCAAATAGAGTATGAAATTACAAATGTCATATGTGTATAAATAAATACCTAAGTTCACACGAGCGAAACCTCGGAATAGGGTTAGGATTATTTTTATTAATTTTAAAAATCTAACAGTGCCTTTGTCGCTTTAAAGTCGTCCACGGAGAAAGAAATAATTGGTATCAGTGTTCCGATTTCGGCTATCAGTTTATCACTTCCGCTCAAATTCCCATTTCCTAATAATTCCCGCAAAAATTGGCACAAATGGATAAAAAAATAAATAACAACTGAGTTTTATTTTAATCAGAGTAGTAATGTCCCTTAGCGTACAATTCCAACTCGATTTTATTTCTCAATTCTAACGTCGAAGTTTAAGGTCTAATTCTTATATTGACTGAAGTTTGTGCTTTTAGCCTATGCGGCTCTGTAAAGCTCCATCGGGCACCGCACCCGTGAGAATGCTAGTTCTCACGGGTGGTCTAGTTACAAAGCAATATTCTATTTCTAAGTGCTCTTTAGCGGAGTTCGCCTAGGGAGGAACCTCTGCATTAATAAACGTCTTACTGCTGAGCGATCGGAATATAGCAACGATATGTAAACATTACCATGTACGGTTTGAAGGCCAATACTGGCAACTTGACCATAGAAACTATACTACAACTGACTGACTAACTTGACCATCTAAATCGGCTGCCGAAGGTATCGCGTAACATACACCTAATTCTGTTTTTACACGGTAGATTGGTTCCAGAAAAAACCGTGTAAAAAAAGACATTGATCGTATGC
>DWHO01001686.1:0-14792 GCA_018247575.1 Eurytides lysithous rurik | reverse complement strand
ATTTTATTCAAATAGGCCTTTACAAGCACTTATGAATCGTCATTTTTACATTAGTTTGTGAGAAAGCTACCACCGGCCCGGAATGCAGTTCTGCTGAGAAGAGCCGGTGTAATGAGCATAAGGTGTAATACCTACCTACAAATATATAAATTTCATGACAAAGGGTAAAACTATTAAAAAATGTCTTTAATTATTATATCGGAACATATGTGCTAACTGGTAATTTGCGACTTTTTTAGTTAATTTGAAAAAAAAAAAATGAACAATATATGCGATATCGCAGTCGTCGCATGTTGTTCGCGTTTGAGCTGCGAAAGGAGACTACGAAAACCATTCCTGTATTTCTTTAAAGGTTTTTAAGCAATATTTTTTTTTGTTTTATTTGTTGTTGGGAATAAAGTGGCTAGACGAGCAAGTCGTGCGCCTAAAGCGGATCACATTCCTAAATTCCTAAGATAATACAGGCAGACAGTGTTTTGAACAACACAACTTCGAAATTACTTGGCTCTTGTAGCGCACGTCATTCCTTCTCGGTTCTGATATAACATTGTGTATCGCTATGTCCAGTAAGCATTATTATGGCAACATTGTCCTTGAAAAACTCCTTAAATGGAAACAGTGCTCAGACATTACTTGCCCTATTATTCCAGACGGCCTCAAAAAGCTCATTAGAATAATTATCACAGTATTAATGGAATATTTGTTTGGCATCTTCAAGAAAATTGCCACTGTACGATCTCGACCCGGTGGTTCTGAATATCTAAATGACTTATAGGTTGCACAAAATTCCATAGGTAAGGAATCAAATCAGTAACGCTCAATATATTTGTTAACGATTTTATACGTAAATATTATTTACAGTTCGAGATATATTAACATAATTATAATTGATAGCATGTTTTAAATAAAGGGTTTAAAACACGCTATCAATTTGTTTTAATGGGCTGTTTTTTAGTAACTAAAAACTTAATATGCCAAGAACTTGTTGTATAAGATGACCACTATATATTATCATTTTCTGTTTTGTTTGTGTGAATTCAAAAATTCTAGGGCGTACATGAGAAAATCATAAAAGATAAACCCAAAGTGTAAATGTAATCAATCGTAGTGTTTATTGTCAATAAAAAAATAACAAATATCAGTGTAATGAAAAACAATCAACAAGTAACAGAAAAAACAGTAGAACTATCCACTTTATTTTAGTGGCCGGATTTGTGTCCCCAGTGCTTATGGTCTTCGTGGCCGCCTTTCTTGCCATGATCGTGATGATGATGCCAATGGTCATGATGGCCACCCTCTCCATGGTGACCCTTGTGGTGATGGTGATGTCCTCCCTCTTCATGGTGTCCCTTTTTGCCATGGTCGTGTTCATGGTGTCCACCATGCTTGTGTCCTTTGTGGAAGTGGCCTCCCTTCTTGTATCCGTCTTCGTGGTGATGGCCGCCGTGATGTTCATGGAATCCTTTCTCGCCATGATGGTCATGGAAGTGCTTATCCTTCTTGAATTCGTCATGTTTCTCAACACCATGATGCCCCTTTGTATCGTGACCTTTGTGCCAGTGGCCATGTTCCTCATGACCATGACCATGCTCACCCTTTTCTCCATGATCGTGATGATGATGGTAGCCTTCGTCATGATGATGGTGCTTTTTATGGCCGCCATGCTCACCGTGGTGACCTTTGTGACCCTCGTGATGATGGTGCCCGTGTTTTCCGTGATGGTGTCCGTGATGTCCTTTGTGCCCCTTATGGCCATGTTCTCCGTGTTCATGGTGATGATGTCCATGATGTTCATGGCCACCACCCTTGTCCCAATGATGGCCCGAGGCTGCAGTTTCTAAGTCAGCTTCCCTCTTTTCGCGGATCTCTCGCCCCGAAACCACTGCTGCGAGGGCTAAAAGCCCAAACGCCGCTAGAAGGCTGATTCTCATGGTTGTTTAGGGAACGATGCTTGTCAGTTGAATGATACTTGGATTGCGAACTGTGTTATTTTATAGGAGTCGTTGCTGCGATTAGGAAAGTGTACGTTGTTCCGAAGTGGCAAGGTCAAACGTTACTGAAAAGATTTTCACTTCCAGGTAAATCACAATCATATTATTTATTACTTCTTATCAGCAGCATTCTTATTTTTGTTAATTGTAAAGATGTATAAAAACCGTGTAGCGAATTCCGCGAATATAAAAGTGAATTAATATATTAATAGAATACATTCATTCATCTGAAAGTAAAAATATATACTCTTATGTAAATAAATGTTTGAGTATTTAGAATGCCATAAACAGTTACCATATCACAAAAACAGTATTTGAAATTAAAAATGAAAGAGATGTTTATTCTTAAACAATAAATTTTAAAGAGACAAAATCTTTTTTATCCGTTTCTAATTTTTTCTCATTATATTTTTGACCATTTATTTATTTTCTCGGTGATATAGCTGTAGTGAAGTTTTGCCAGAAAATAAGTTTGTGAAAAAGTATTACGTCATCACAATGTAAAGTAGAAACGTATAAGAAAAAAAAAATATTAAGATAATAAAAAATAATAAAGACTAATTGAGTGGGTGTAGTCAAAAAACATAGCATAGAGATACGATATTAAAGGATGTGTAACATCGATAATTTAAGAGTTAGAAGCACTTATTGAATTGCTCTATTAAATTAATTAGTTCGATTCTAATATATACTAAGTGAGTGCTAAACGTAAATCGATAATATTAATTTTACCAGCGAGCATAACCACTTTGTACTTTGGGCTATGGACGGCATCCTCCGAAACAATGAACGCAATCACACTGTCACCATTATTCGCAGCTCGAGGCATACATCATTCGGGGATAACGGCCGAAAGGCGCCCACAAATCTGAGGCATTAAACTCTGTTCAACGTAATTTAAACAATGGTAGATACTTAGTATTCATGATTCCATTGCGACCTATCTATATTTTAATTTAAAACGAGTTAACAGTTATTGATAATGAAAGTTTTCAAGTATAGATATATAGATTTGTTTTGCAAAGTTTATAGAATCGAATACGGAAAGTAGTAAGCTGTAACACAATCTCAATATATGTTCATAAATCAGGTCGACTTTTTGTTACTTAAGAGTGAGGCTAGCAGCTGACGGATCTTTTAGAGAATTTAAAAAAAACTTAAAGATAAGAATTCTAAATTGCCTGTCAATGTCACCCTTACAAAGCACCGAGGTGTGTAAACAAACTGTTGCAATCGTTTTTTATTAAAAAAAAAGCAACGGCATGAGTAGACCCCATCTAGTTATTAACAAACATCCACGTATTTTATGTCATAAAATATAATAACCAGATATACTTTAAACCATAAATAAGCAAATAATCTAATTATCTAAGAATCAAGTAATCTAAGTATCAAAAGTAGACTTCCCAGATCCCTATATTATATAGGTAATGTTAAGACTTATTTCTAATATGGAATAATCGCCCTTTAATGAAAGGTATAAATGGTATTTTTTATTTTAAGTAACATTGTTTTTTTTTGTTATTGTATAGGGCCTTTTTTATTTCCGTAAAAAGTTTTCGACATGAGCTTAAGTTTTTTTTTTAGTAAATATAAATGTCGCTTTTTATAGACAATAACAACCATTGTGTGAGATATAGGGTATATGCTATTTAGGTTTAAATTTAGTTAAATATCCCATCATCCATTAGAACGCGAGAAGAGGGCGACTGAACGAAAAAAATTGGCGCAATTTTAATTTTTTTTAAATTCTGTGTTATTAGGCAAAAGAGTCAAGCGTGGGAAGTGAGAGAAGGTCAAACGTGAGAGTAAATAGGCTGGTGTCTAATTTATTGAATTTAACATTATTTTTTTAAAACAATTCATTCTTACCGTCAGCACAATATGAACAGATAAATAATTTTGATGTTATCGTTTTAATACCAAGAAAAATTGTGTTTAATAACCACAATTTTAATTTACACAATTTTAAATATTACCATTGTGATTCCTCGAATATTTTTCAATTTTTGAAATAAAGAAAGATCTTAACAGGTAAACCAATGATGGCCACCTAGAAATACAAAGCTAACATTATAATAATAATTGTATCCCATTGAAATGACAATTTCCTAATTACTACAATCACTTTTCCTTATCCCACATTTCTTTATTACAATCACTTATTAAACTTGTGACCACTGAAAGTTCTTTCATGCATTGATTTGATTAATATAAAACGATAAGTTTGTATAGTTGAGTATGTTATTATCAAAAAATTTTTAGGGTCAAGAGCCGTAGAAAAACTTAAGAATAGTAGATAGGACGAAAAAAAAAACATACGAAAAGTGAGTGAGATATCTACTAAAGTATTACTATTTTTTTAAGTAAATAAGAAAGTAGATTCAAAGCTAATAAATACTTTAATTAAATCTGTATCACAAAATAATCAACAATAACAAAACGCCTTATTATTCATCGAGTTCGTAGCAAACCGTAGCAAATCTAGATTTATTTATTTATGCCCTTTCCAGCCCCATCCTTTGTGATCTTCATGGCCTCCCTTGCTGCCATGATCTGCGTGATGCGCCCAGTGTTCTTGATTACCACCTTCATCATGATGGCCCTTATGGTCGTGGTGGTGGCCTCCCTTTTCATGATGTCCCTTTTCACCATGTTCATGCTCATGGAAGCCGCCATTTTCATGTCCCTTATGGAAATGTCCTCCTTCTTTGTATCCTCCTTCGTGATGATGACCACCGTAACCTTCCTCGAATCCAGATTCTCCGTGTTTGTCGTGGAAGTGTTTGTCTTTTTTGAATTCATCTATTTTATGGACACCGTGGTGGCCTTTAGTCGAGTGTCCCTTGTGGAAGTGTCCTTTCTCTTCAAAACCGTAACCCTTCTCTCCTTTCTCCCCATGATTATGTTCGTCGTAGTATCCATCGTCATGATGATGATGTTTCTTGTCTCCGCCATGCTCATCGTAGTAGCCTTTTTGGCCCTCGTGGTCAGAATATCCTTTTTTGCCATGCTCCTGCTCGTGGTAGCCCTTGTAGCCTTTGTCGTCGTGACTGCCATAGTCGCCGAAGTGGTCTCCGTGATGTTCACCGCCTTCACCCTTTTCCCAATGATTAGACGCAGCAGTCTCTAAATCAGCGTTCCTCTTATATCGCACATCCCTTGAATAAACAAGGGCCAATGTGGCTACTAGGCAAATGAAGGCAAAGCTTCTCATCTTCACTTATTTTTCCAACTCTATTAAGCAAAGATTGCTAAATGATGCCTGTTGCCTGTTTCACACAGCTTATATAGTATTGCCAATAATACAATCAGCCTGTTTCGATGTCAGGGTGAAGCAAAAAAAAAATGGTCATAGTAACTATCGGGTGACCTGGATCGGTTATGAATAGAACTTAGAGGACAATTCATTTTAATTAAAGAACATGAGCTCAATTCATATATCTTACGTTGTTGTAAATATTATCAATATAAAACAACCGTGAGTAAATTTTCTAAATAACAAAACATAGACAGTAAATTTGTTTTACAAATTATAATAAAAATTAAAATATTTATAATTTTTTATGAAGTAAATTTATAGAACATAGTATAATTAGAATAATAACAAAACTGAAAAAAAGGTATTTTCCTTAATTCTTGCAAAAAGTCTTGTAGACGTCAAAAGAGAAATGCCTTCAAAGGGGTGTCTAATATGATAAATTTCATAACTTACTTTCTATAAGCAATTTTATTAAACGCTATATGTTGTATAGTGTTATGACTCTACATGTCTATTTATTACACGTTATAACTTTTAGTAACGGCCTTTGTGTGTCCCACCGCTGGGCATAGATTTTTTCTGTACAGAGGGTATATTTATCGTATATACCCTCTGTACAGAATATTACATATAAATATACAGGTTTACTCATGATGTTTCGATGCAGTAGATCAGCACAAATTGTTAATTACAAATTAATAAATACATGGATGCCCGTTAACTTTAAAACTTTCTTTTGCCACATAAAAGAATAAAAAAGTCATCCAAAAATCTGTACGTATTCAGATACCGCCTAAAATAATATATCAGATTTTCTTTTGATAACAGATGAGAGCCGATCTCCAATCAACTGTTTTCTCTGAAGTCAAGGGCGTTACAAGTCAAGGTGCTATTGCAAAGGCGTTCCTCGCTTCGTGTTTTTGTTAGATATCTTTTGTCTGAATATTTTCATTCGATCTCAATTTTGCGTCACGGTTTCCGGTCCAGCGCACAGGCTTCGATCTGTCTTAGTCGCGGCCACCGTGTTACACAGTGACGACGAACAAAACCGCAGTCTATAAATTGAACTGCCAATACAACTTATTTCTAATTATCATAACTAACAATTACATAGATAGAAATAAGTTTCGTCGAAAATTAAAAGAGGGTATCGCTAACATAAGCTCGCTACATATAATAACATGGCGTTGAAAAAATAAAGTTATATATTTAGTGTTATTATGAAATAAATGGATGGTAAATATTTTGTGTTTGTTGCTTTAACATGTTTTTTTATTATTGTTTGGAAATTCTTTCCAAGTGTTGTACTAAAAGGATTGTGAAAAAATATGTCTCATTTTTAACGAACTACTTTGTAATGCTAGAGACTTGTTTTCAAGCAGTCGGGTCGAGAGTTTGGATGCTGGTCCTGTTGTGTTTTTGCTTGCTTGTTATAAATTATTCTTAAAAAAGTTTTTTCTTGGCAGCTTTAGGCGTCGAAAGAGATCGTAGGTGCGTATCATGCAGACAGCCGTGCTGCTTTTATTAATATTTTCCTCATCTACTGACGAAGGGCTTCATTTATTTCATTTTTGCTTTATCGCAAAATCTTATCATCTAGGTATTTCAAGTTATGTATTCTACTTAATGCCATTTAGTATTCTCTACTAATGGCGAGTACTTTAGTTAGTTATTCAGATATCAAACACTTTGAGTGAGTGTATGAAGAAATTTAAACTATTATATATATATCTTTTACTTTATATTCAAATTTGAACAACAAATTTATCGAGTGGCTGGATCAGTAGACAATTTCTTTTTCTGTAGGTATCTCAAGGACAACTAAACAAATTGAGATAAACTATTTGTCACTACGCTGAAGAGAATTAAGGTAGGAAGCAGCTACGGATCTATGTAATTTTGACGAACGAACGATAAAGTAATCGTTTTATAAGTTTATACTATATGATTAATTTAAATTTGAGGAAAAAATAAAAATACCTGTAGACCTGAGTTATTGATGTGTGAAACTTATAATGAATGCGTGTGAGCATTTATCGTTTTGACTACTTTTAATTTCCCTTACAATTATTTTTTGCACGTACAAGTGTTTTTGCATACTAATAAATTAAAGTTTCACTTTACGAATGTCTGACACGAATCTTTTATGGAAATGCAGCAAAATTTGAAAGGCAATAATATATCACACATATTATTGTATCGAGTCATGACATTTAAAGTTTTTTGCGTTAGCCTATTAGCAGCGGCTTGTTGAAAATATTGGTAGGTTCTTAACATTAACGTTAAATTCATAACTCTAACCGACATTTCAGAAAAGGGTACTCCATAGACAAATAAAGGACGAGATATAAACAAGTAATATGAATATTGATTTGATTTCACATATCTACATGTGAGTATTAGTGACAATGAAAACTACCATTACACTGGTCAATATCTTAATAATAATTATGTATAAGGTGTTTGAAAGAAGCTGCTTGACTTTGGATTTTTTTTCACTAACAAGGTACATCATAAACTTTAGCATAATACAAATTCATAACTTTATGGGTATATACTTGCTAACAGAATTTGTGACAAGAAAAAAAATGCATATATGTCAAAAATAACTAATTTTTGAAACTTGAACTTCATTTTATGTTTTATCGCAAATAATAAAATAGGTTGTTGGCTTTTTGGCGTCTACAATTGATTTCCAGGTTCAATTGTCATTCAGCTACGAGACGCACGTAGATCCCTGGGGCTCATAATTGTCGTTCCATGAAATGCAGGAGAGTAGACCCTCCACTGCCGGAATACTAAGTGCCTTGTTACCATCTTATTATACCGTCGATGAATTTCTCGGTCGCTTCTTGCAGTGATGTGGTTTTTTTTTGACATTTCATTAGAATCTGATCCTATTTCTAATATATTGGAAACGTGTAATTTTGAACAGTTATACGTATTAGAGTCTGCTTCAGTTAGTAGATATTTCAACTTTACTGCTTTTTAATACGTTACTTATAAATTAAAAGTAAATTAGTTTTTAAATCATGGTCTGAACCTTTTATAAAATGAAATTTGAAATGTTCACTCAAATTTGCTTCTAAACATTTTTATTTTATATTAATGTAGAATTCTTTATTTTATTAGTTTTTAAAAGTTGATAGACAGGGTTTTAAGATACGTATTGTTACCTACTTGTGGCAAGTGGTAGGACTGAAGAGCAGAGTCCACTTGGTACAACCTACCTTACTACAAGTGCGTTGCGAGTTATTCTACCTAGAAATAGTAATTTGTAAATATTGTGTTGCAATTCGAAGAAAAATATCGCTAGTGTAATTACTAAGGCGAGGGATCTACATCATCATGTTTCATATTTGAAAAATCATCATCTTAAATCTCAGAATGACGAGCGTAGGGTCAAGCAGTTTCTTTGTGTTGTAAGCAGAAGTGTTGTTTACCACCAGGAGCACGCTATGTCCGTCTCTTCACTCTATCTTCTAAAAAAACACAAGCAACTAATTCCCTTGATAGTCGGTGTAGCGCTGTTTCGCCGTGCAGCCCGAGAAATGCGTGTTGAAAACTCCTTGCATGCAGAATTTTGAGATGTTATATGACCTAACAAGTGATCTCGCACATTGCCTATAAAACTTGTGCTTGTCATTAAAGAGTAAAGTGAAACTTCTGTTTCACGGTAGAATAACTGCCTACCTAGAAATAGACCTAGTTGTTTAATAACTTAAAAGTGTTTAACAGTGTTATTAAAGTGTTCTACCATTTAAAAAAAAAAGAAATGATCAAGTATATGATTTAACATACGGGATTGAAAAACAACTAGTTGTGTCTTAATTGTGACTATTGAATTTAGTTGTCATTTTTTGTTAAGAGAATGACAGAACAATTCATGTTTATCGTAAAAGTGGAAATAGAATAATTTAGTTATGTAAACATTGTATGGATATTTTTAGCAAGTCAAATAATTGTTGTTGGTATTAAATGGATCTCAATAGGGACAGCAGCGTGCTTTAGACACCCTTTGAATATCCTACATTTCTCAGTCCAGTGATCTGAGAGGTATGAAATAATTGATTTCGCCGAACGTTTATCCAGTTGAATATGAACCATTCCGTTCGAATAACTGGACATTTTCCGATAGAAACATATTTGTTTTGGATCCAATTTGGCAAATCTAGACAAAATCATTAGATTAAATGGTAAAAATTATGAAAGTTAACACGACAAGCAAATGATCACTTTATTCGATACAGATGCTGTTGCGGAAACTATGTGTAAAATAAAAATAAAATAATTGAGAAAATGTAAAAACTGAATATATACACACATGTATTTATATGCGATTTAAAATTTATTATACAATATATATAATATAAAGCAGTAAGCTACACAAAGTCGGTGGAACGAGAAATGCTCGAGATATTTAAGTCCGTTAGGTAAAAATGTAAATATAAGAAGTAATAGTAGAAAGCGCAGCCACTGACGATGCAAAAAGTTAAATGAAAATATTAAACTTTCCGTCCTTGTTATTTAAAGAGCTGCTACTAGTATGACTAATTGATCTTCTTATAAAGGCCAATTATAAATAATTATGTTTTACTATCTGTAGTACCCGTAATAGTACCTCAACGTATTATTAAAATATGTCGTCATTAAAAAGAAAAACTGATGATTGTTTTACACATACAAAAATGTGAAGAGAGAAAAAAGTGTTCAGCGTGCACTATTGTCAAAGAATGATTAAGTTTATTACGACTTAAGGAAAATGTTATACGCTGCACAATTTTACAAATGTCACGGAATAAATCGCTTAGTCTGTTTTCGAATTGCAAGAGTTAACCATTCGGTTGCCAGGTTTTATCAAATGTAAACACTTCATAATGGTGTTCTTCCACTGCTTAGACTATTATGCTATTTTTTACTGTATTTTTAAAACGTTATAACAGAAATTACTTCATTTTATGACACTTGTTTCTATGAATGCCGTAAGTCTTATATATTACACTTAAATTAGCATTTATATGTAAATTCTGGTTATAGTTATGACAGCTTTGCATATATGTAGTATATAATAAATATTATTAACAACAATTAAATTTTTTTATTAATTTTTTATATAATACGAGTTATAATTGATGACAATGCAAATATTACCATGGGAAATGTTTAATGATTTCAGCGACCTACAGTGTTAATAAATGTAATCGAAGCAGCAATCCGCAATCTGTGATATCTATGATATTATTGTATTGTTTGTGTCCTAATGGAATGAGCCTTCCAGCCAGTGAAAATTGTCACCAATGTTTCTTATATTTTTTTAAAATCAACGTCTTAAATTTGCATACTCGGTCTTGGTGCTTTGCTTTTTACGTTTATTACTATATTTTGTGGGTAACATGTCAGTATAGTCAGCCCAGCGGAAGCTAATAAACACGTCACGGTCACGCAAATACTCACGCTTCGTTAAAATGTCATCATGTGTTCTTACCATTCAAGAAATATCACTAAAATATAATGACGTTATGAAATTATCATCTTAAAATTGTAGGGCTTGAGGTGATACTAGTATAAATATTTATATTATATGGTTTTAAAGTGGAGGTTTGATTTGTAATCCGGACATGGTCACAAATAGTCTACTTTGTTTCCAACTTAGGCGTGTTTTGCGGTTTATAGTATGCCATCTAAGTAGGGTCAGTAGTCTCAAGTAGGGTGGTGATCAAGTGAATAAAATTCAGTTTTTGGTATGATGATGACCTTCGTACCGAAAGTTTTCTTCAATTTAACGTTAATTGTAAGATATTATTTAAACAAAAGTTGTAAATCGATTTGCAGCAAGCAATTGTTATAGTAGTAAATTATGAAAACAGTGCCAGATATAAAGTACGTCCCTTGTTTGATTTATTAAATAACTTCATTAGCAACATGTTCCCGACATTTAAAAAACCACAGAAATTGAAATATTACTCGACACCGAGCGAAGTGAGCATATGAAAAATGTTTTGAACAAAATGAAATGGTAGGTAGAAATTACATAAGCCAGTATGCATTTAAGTATGCATGCCCAAGGGTTTCGCAATTTTAGGTAAGAAATAAAAGCTACTTTAATTATTAAATAAATGCTGATTTAGATATTATTATATTTTAGTAAAGTTATTGTCTTTTAATTAAATTTTAATATAATTTCTTAATGTCGTATGGTTTTACTCCGTTCGAAACCAGTTGCAATATTATAGTTTTACGCGTTATTGATGATGTAAACTTAATTTTTCTCATACATTTTATTTTATGCCAATCCCACCAGTCATAAATTTACACAACATACAGACGTACACATACACATACACACACACACATACACACACACACATACACATATGTGTAAGAACATATTATCCTGGAATTATTGGTGTCATAGTTAGCGTAACGTGATAAGGAGGTTGACTGGTAGATAATGCCTTTGGCATTAAGTCCGCCTTTGTACGTCGATTGTGCATACTGTTTAAATAAATAAATAAGTAAAAAATGTGCAACACATGTGGCAAATTTCGTTCATATAGACCACTCACATACATGAATTCACTTAATACTAAATAGTAATTTCATATCTTAATATTGTCTCTCTCTAAATTTAATATTACTAGCTCTTTTACTAGAAATATGTAGAAATGATGCGCTTTAAGATCAAAGCTTGTGTTATAACCTTTCATCACAATCTTTGCACATATAAATATGCTGCAGCCATTCAGATCGTTTCACAATGTATTTTTATATATGACGCTCTCTGATATAAATTTGTATAGTTTTTTATAAACCTTTTATAATTTTGCACAGAATTTACGCTATTACATTTTAATTTAGCTCTATTATGTGGCTGCAATAACTACTCTGAGCGCAATTGTCATCAAAACAAAGGAATGCAATTAAAATTAATTTTAAATTTGCATTCGCGCCGTAAAGGGTATTGTAGTGCAAAGATAAGAAATTAATTCAAGAACTCTACTTTTTAATTTAAATCAGAGCATAAACGTTGGTGGCAGCGTCAATCTGTATTTCCACACGACTGTAAAAAAATGTGTGAATTGCACCGTTACGATGATTTTATATATAGAGAAATAGAGCCTGGACTATCGCAGTGCCGTCGGGGGTTCAAATACTCGTGCCTTAAAAAAGAAAGTACAATTTTGTCTTCAGGTCCTTCAAAAGAGCTTTAATCTCAGCAAAGTCAGAGCACGTTGGAAGAATTGACGAGAGATTAGTTCGCTTTCCTCCGGAAACCCCTGTATTCTGGTCTCTCGCTAAGGTAAGGCTGTTCAAGGGAATTTCTGTAGACCATCTTTACCAGCTCAGCACAAGGAGAATGACTCGTTGGCCCACATAGCGAAAGAGAAGAATTATTTCTTGGCCGGTCTTTTCGCTTCGAACTCGACTTCGGATGATAGAGGGGAAACACCGCCGACCATCCAAGGGTGTACTTATTCTATGTCAGAAATTTTAATTCCGGCAAAATTCAGTACGTAAAGCAATATTCTCACTCGACATCCACAAGTCGTGCGAGAATTACGGAATTTCAAATGATCAATTCAATGAACTTATTGCACTGAAGACGTTTCGCTCCTGAGTTGGCACCGGTTTTAACGCGTCTTTTTTGGTATCTTACTCTTTAGGCGTTGTCCCGAAATCTTGGAGGGCGAATTTGGTGCACCCGATCTCAATGCTAGATACCAGTAGAATTTATTGCGGATGACAGTATGGGTGATGCCTTATATACCGCCCGGGCAAACATTTCTCAGGAACATGTCGACGAGTACTAGAGTAAACTTGTTTCTGAAGTCGAGATTTTGTCGAGCAAAGTTTTAGACTAGGGCCGTTTAAATTTCGCGTTTAATGCTAAAAAGAAACTTTGTCGTATCTCTTCTTTTCGGGGGCACTTCCCTTTTAGCCACAGATACGATCAGAATCCTCGGCACCGACGTATCGGGTGACGTGCGGTTATTTGAAAGGACAGCCAAGTTGGCTTACAAAAAGCTCGGTGTTCTCAGCAAAGCCAGACAGTACTTCCGATCGGCTCACCACCTCCAACTTTATAAGGCGGCCGCATATGGAGAACTGTTTTCACCTCTGGGCTAGGACACCACAGTGCCAGCTCTTTCTATTTGTCCGCATCCAAAACAGAGCTGCTCAAATCGTTGACGTTCTTTCTGATCAGCTAAATCCTGCGGAAAATACGCAGAAATACTAAACGGTCTCTGCATATTCTATCAAATATACCATCGTAAGAGCAATTGTTCGAAATAATACCAGCTGCTGAGTTTGCTTCTCGCTGCATATTGCAACAAACCACTTTGATGGCTGGCAATCCACTACCTTGCGCTTTTCCCGTCATTTTCTCCCACGCACTAGCAATCATATTTGCGTTGCCAGCAATATTTCCGGACAGATACGACAATGGGACCTTCAAGAAGAGGACATACTCTCACTCTAAAGGCCAGCAACGCATTTGCAAATTCCTTGATGTTGCAAATGTCCATGGGTAACGATGTCCACTTACCATCAGGTGAGCCGCTTAATCTTTCGCCCTTTAAATTTTAAATCTCAATAAAAATAATTGCGTATTGCGTGCATCATTTTAAATAAGCTTAGTTAGCATAAGTATTTAAGTTTTAGTGAAAGGTTTGTTAAGTTCAGTGAAAGTTAAAGTTTTACAATAAACGTGACAGAACTTATAATCCAATTAGGCATAGAAAGTAAAACTAGCATATTTAAATAAAATAAAAAGTTTAAATTATTTACAAAATATGCTTAATAATGTTCGTTAGACTGTTGGAATGTTGTAGGACTCGAACCCGTCTGAAGCAGCACCACTGCAGATATGATAGTTATTTTGTCGAAATAAGTGTAAAGTGTTTTGTCGAAATAAGAGCAATTGCATCCTCGTTTGACTAGCGTAATTATTAAAAATAGCATATTGCACTAAGATGATGAGAATTAAATTTTTTGAGAACATTTAATTTCTTCATAAATCTGGTTGGATAAAAAATCTTTATAATGTTAGTTAAATGATGAAAGCTGGATAAAATTAAGCGAAGAAGGATTTATTCGCGACGTAGCAACATCCCCGGATAGTAGGTTTCAGGCGGGAGTTAATTGAATCTCATGGAACGGAACCGAATACTAACGAGCCGCTGATTGAATATGAAACAGGAATGAGCGATATAAAATAATGAAAGGTGAAAATTACTGCTTTCCCTAATTCTTCATTGCCACGTAGTCTGGCTTATCTTAGTTATGCTAAAGTGTGAAAACTTTTAAGTTAATATTTTAACGTTAATTGTAAGTTATACCAAAATTAATTCCGACGGAAAGTAGTATGAAGATTAATATTTGCGCATAATACATTGTTTATAAATATTTTTTTAATGGATTAGGTTGACCAACGAGCAAGCGGTTGACCATCAAGGTAAGCGAACACCGCCGCCCATGGACATTTTCAGAATTACAAAACTTGCAGATGCGTTGTCACTCTTTAAAGGAGGAAATTT
>DWHO01001685.1:0-14802 GCA_018247575.1 Eurytides lysithous rurik | reverse complement strand
AATGTTGATGTTTGTGGTTCATCTTTTAATGAGTACTTCGAGATTGTACTAATAGCTGCAATAGTATCGTAGAATTTTGTAAATAATAAATTTTTTATCCAGAACTTTTGAACTGTTTTAATAAATATTGTGACATTAAGTACCTATATGTCCGGCTATTCTATTCTATAAGGTTTTTTAACGATGCTCTTAACACTAAATATTCTTTCAATACCTGCATTAGAATGGGATAATGCTATCCCAGATGCTATTACAACAAGATTAGTTAGTTATTTAATATATACTTTACAATACAATTTCAAGTCAGTATATTCACTAGAATATACTGACTTGAAATAGGTAGATACTACTACTACTACCACTAGGTAGTAGTAGTAGTATATTCTAGTGTAATACGGTGGTTGCGAAAAGAAATGAGTCAAGTTTTTGCCAAAAAATGACGAAAAACCAATGCAGTATGACATGGTGCATTATCGTGATGAAGGAATCAAGAGTGGTTCGCCCACAATTCCGGCCGTTTTAGATGAATAGCTTCACTCAAACGATGCATAACGATCAAACAATATTCTTTGTTGACAGTTTGGACCGGCGGAATGCATAGTGCACATCACGACAATCAAAGAAAACTGATGTGACCTTGAATTTCGATCGACTTTGCCGTGGTCTTTTCGGTCTTGCTTCACTTTTCGCTGCATTGGTCTGTGATTTCAGGGTCGTATGCGTAAATCCAAGTCTCGTCTCCAGTAATGCATTTCAAGTGGTCCTGATAGTCAGACAGCAAAGTTACATACACATCAAAGCGACGCTTTTTTTTTCCAAAAAATTGAGTGTTTTTGGCACCAATCGAGACTTGACGCGTTTGAGACAAAACATCCTTCAAAATGGTTTGGGCTGAGCCAAATGATATTTCAACACTATTGGCGAGGTCTCTCATTATGAATCGACGATTTTCAAACACCAAATCTTTAATTTTTTGGACGTGGCCCTCGTCAGTAGACATTGACAGTCGTCCAGAGCACGGTTCATCTTCAACGCGTTCTCGGTCCGCTTTGAACTCGTTGTACCACTTATAAACATTTTTTTGTCATAGTTTGATCACCAAAGACCTTCTGAAATATTTTCAATGCGTCCGCACAAGAATATTCGTTCCACAAACAAAATTTGAGGCAAGTTTTTTAATTAACATAGACACCCATTGTAAAAATCGATAAATTCACTTTTGGTTGTTTTGGAGATATTTAAACTTTTTGACAAACAGATGCTTGCAAATGTATAGACAGTCTTAGCAACCTAGGAAAAAAAATTACCTGCCTCCCTAATGCCCGGGAGTTTTAAATGAGAATTTCATCTTACTTTTTGATCACAGTAGTATATACAAAAGAAATTATTTGTTTATCCATAAACGGGTACTTATCAAGCAGCTCTCGTATTTGGGGCGGTTAAAATTTGTTATATATTTGTTATCTCTGAACGGGAATATCACATTTTCGATTAATATAGTCTCAGGATGTTAATCTGGTAAATCATAATTTTTTAAATTGTGCCCTAGGGGAATACATTTTTTGTTGCTGAGAGGTGACATTAGCCGGATTTGAGGTATGCAGAATAGCCAGTCTCATGGTATCATGTCATAAGATTCGGATTGTTTACTTTGCCGTAACTTCTGTTTTTTAATATAATTAAAATGGGCCGTAATTAATATTATTGTAAATAAAAACAAATCATTGCTATACTCATTAAACTTTATTTGTATCAACGTACTTGCAGTAACATCCAACTACATATATTTTGAATGAATATATATATATAGATTCACCACGGTTATTTATAAGACAATGGAAATATTTTATAGATATGAGAGATATTTTATAAATATAGAGACACTTGTTTGTCTTTACAAATTTTACACAATTTTAAATTCCGGATAAAATGAGTCTTTTTTTACCCCTTTTCACATTATGGGACAAAAACAAGTGCATAACATATTCGTGACATAAAAATATATATGATTATGGGCACTTCTATAATAATATACGCAATATTCAAATGTAAGGAAATTTTTTATGACGTTGACTATTGTTCTATTCCCTATACATGTTATTAGACTCTTTAAGATAATAGAGTACTTTTTAAGGTTAACAGCAAGATAACCTCTCATTAATCATTCCGGCTTAAAACGACTTTGAAGCCCTATAACCGTTTTCATCTTATTACCCATATGAGATAGAGACCAAGTGTATTTTATAGCATATGATCTCGCAGTATTAACTAAGATGTATCAATACTGAAAAATAAATATCAGAAATAATTATATAAAGGTTACATCGATGGGACAAATAATACAAATAAAACAAATTTTACTAACAATATTACGTAAACTTATTACATTTGCCTTACTATATACATATTTTAACACACGCACACAGATTAATTACAAATCAAAGATTTTATGTGTCCCTTGTAAGTATACAAGCGACGTGATTATGTTAATAAATAATATAATGTTCAAGCAACAATTTAAAATTAGGACTTATTTAACATTGTAAATTTTATAGGTAGTACGGCAACTGGCTCGGATTCGTTTGGCTTATCAATGTAAATGCTCCAAGTGCCATCTTTCATGTCGAAAATACCTGAAATTGTAAAAAAATAGAAGTTTTACAGATGTAACCTACAGCGTATTGGTCAGTTTTTGTCAAATGCTACAGACCATGGAAACAGTGTGACGTTATTATCATGTTTTTGTAATTTTATCAGTTACTGCAGTTTCTTCATTTGTGTGCAAAATTTCAAATTTTTGATCTTAATAGTTGGCTTATGAGGTATGAAAGTATGAAAAGCGTATTAGAAAAATTTGTGTGATATATACAGACATTATAGGCTATAAAACAAAATGCTGATAATATCACCGTCTCATAAGATGTAGGTTCATACCTGCCGCGATAGTCTGTATCATAGCGTCGAGATTTGTTTGAAATACAGGATATTCTTTGTAGGTGGAGTCGGAAATTATTTCCTCGATATCAGTCCTACTCTTTGGTACTGGGTGCTGGCGGATGGTCTTCATTCGAGCAATGCTACTGTCGATTATAGCCCCAGTGACTTGCTGCACTTGCTCACGGAGGTAGCTTAGTTGAGGAACAAAAAAATAAGATTAATCGACGGTAATGCAATTTAACTGTAATCAAATATATTATAGTGAAAAAAAATACGACACCAAAAGTCGTTTTTATCGCATTCATTACGTTGATATACATGACATACAGAATAGTTGGTAATTGAGGAAATAATCTTCCAAAAATTTTTGTGGTACGTGAGAACAATATCATGTAGTTACACTAATACTACTCATAAAAGTAATCTGAATTCGGTGCGATTTTTTAATCATAATGTGTGAGAAATTTTGGATGGGAAAGACAAGAGAGGGAGGCGGGAAAAGGAAGGAGTAGGGAGGGAAGTGGGTCACCAGCCACCTCACTCATGGGAGGAAACGCGGAAGCACAAACATTTTTACTTCATGCCAATTTTTTTGTGAGATAGTGGTACTTATCCGGTTCGAGCCAGCCCTTTCTTCAGCAGCGGTAGCTGTTATGTGGCCGTACCACGTTCAAATTTTGTTTTATGAAACGATATTTGAGGTGATGAATTGTGTGAGGTGAAGGAATATTCTACGATTAGATAATTGGTGATAACAAAAAAAAAGTGCTAACGCATTGCAATGCATCAGAGGTTCTGCGTCAAACTTTTGGATGTTCAAAATGGATTTGTCCGCTTTGAGATCGGGCGCGACTTCTATGTTCATCAACTGACGATCTCCTTTAGCATCCGTCCATATGACATTTGTCGAGAAACCGTTGCCGATGCCGAGGCCTTCGTCTAAGAGTATTTTATTTGCTTCGGCTGGATTCCTCGCCGACAACAGGGCGCGCGTGATGAAAGTCCTCGCTGTTTAGTAAAAAAAAGAACAAAAATTAAATCTAACAACAATTGTTCCAAAGAAATTGTTTTTAGTATTAAAACCTCGTTACGTGCGCATATATCAATTTTATGCAAAATATATCAGTGTTTATTCGAAACCTCGTGTATTATAATTTTTAATACTGTCATCGACAAATTCGAATACAACGAAAAAAGTACTTTCATGGATAGGAAATTAGAAAATTGCGTTAACTTTAGTTACGCATTTATCTTTTTAATTGGGCTTTGTTT
This sequence comes from Eurytides lysithous rurik, assembly GCA_018247575.1. Classification (NCBI taxonomy): domain Eukaryota; kingdom Metazoa; phylum Arthropoda; class Insecta; order Lepidoptera; family Papilionidae; genus Eurytides; species Eurytides lysithous. Next base: position 10,593 of record DWHO01001685.1, on the reverse strand, counting down.
TCTGTAGATTATAAAACAACCTACTACCTCAGCAAAAAAGCATCATATTATAACATCTATTGCGCATTAAACATTCAATGTATTCTTGTGATGATTAGATGTTCCTCAATTCATCAAATTCACCAAATTGTCTAATATTCATTTTTAATTATGCATAACAAATGAATTATGTAATGAGAGTTGTTCACTACTCCATATATTTCTATTATATTATATAGGAATCTAAAGTGCCGCGTTTTTGTCTCATATACGTAACGTTTACAGCCGATAATGTCTCTTGTTATATTTATATTGTTTCGCTTCTTTATTCTTTTTCTTATTATAACAACTACATCCGTTACAGGGGTCGTATCATTTGTGAAGGCTTAGAATCAGTGCCGGTACTATCATACAAGCCCAAAAGCGTAAATTTATAAATCTTAATTAGCACATAATTCCCGAAACGCCCACATTAAAAGAAAATTACTCCGTAGTAGTACCGCCGCTGCTTAAAACATACATAAAGATTAAACTCACGCGTGTTTCCAGGTTTGAGGATTTGTGGACTGAGCGTGTTGATGGTGAAAACGAGCCCGTTCTCATTGTAGCCCATAGTGTAGCCAGGAAGTTGGCCAGCGTACGAAAGCGAAGCGAATCTTTCTTCGACCGCCTGACGAATGGTATTTTTGTTAAGGTTAAAGATAAATTCTTTTACGAGAGAAAGTAACAAAAAAGCAGATGGTTTGACTGCTAAGCGATTGCCACAGACATTTATTGCACTTTTCTAGTGTTTTTCTTTTGTGCTTTTGTTGCCTCACTTAGGATTAAAATGTAAAGATATAAATATATACTTTACAATACAATTTCAAGTCAGTATATTCACTAGAATATACTGACTTGAAATAGGTAGATACTATTACTACTACCACTACAATTCGACTCATCCAAATATTTACAAATACTGAGCCAGTCATGTCTCTAGACACTGGTGTCTATTAATTATGAAACCAAATATTGAGGTTAATTTGTAGTAGCTACTTCTTAATGCACATAGTTAACGATAAAGGTAGCAGCATCGATCAAGTGTAATATATGAATGCTTCCAATTGAGCTTACTACTTATCAAACGCATTGTTTATTTTATGTTGTTTTTCTAATTTTATATAAAATGGAATGGTTGTTGTCTCTGTAATTTACTTTACTCGACGTTTACAAACGGTTAATTTTCAATAGTTCATTGCTCACAATCGTTCATGCTTAAGTTTCCGTTATTTTGTTATGAAACTTCAATAACAAAAGTTCTACTTACACCGAGTTCTTTATCTTCTGGAGTTGGAATAACATGCGCCGATACGATGTAGAAGTGATTCACGATCTCCAATAAGGCATCTTCTGTGTGTCCAAGAACAGTCTAGAATAAAATAATTCGTACACATAACTTTTTCATTCAAGATGTTTACAATAAAATTAGATAAATACATGATAGTAATTTGTCTTTGTAATTCGTTCCTGTAGTACGAGTATAAGTACAAATTACATTTCGTTCAGTTAATGGTTTCTTTAAAAATGTTTCTTTTATTCAATTATTTAATCCCTGTGCAGAATTATAAATTTCGATGCGTAATTTACGGTATCTGTTCTTGTTGATCTTAAAAAAGAACGAAATGAAACATACCAACAAAATATTGGTAAGTTATTTGTTTGTTACTCATTTACACAAAAAACAAACTGACATTATCTTAGACAAAGATGTGTGTAAACCGCGAACTAATTCGTCTAACAGCACATAACATGTGGTGTTCCAAAAAAATTATCTATACAATATCCCTATCATATTTAGTTTTAAACAGACGAAGCTCAGTTATTATTTTGTTTAAATATCAAGTTTTCTCATCCTTAACATCATATGAAGGTATTGTCTAAAGAAAATTGTAAAATTTGCTCTATACTCTTGCTCTGCTTCCCTCAACAAGTCTTCTTTGAATGTAATACTGTAAACAGTTCTAAAAAGTTTCAGTTGTAAAGTCTCAACATGTTGTCACTGTTCTCACAAATAAAAAGAAAAATCAATAAAATGACCTTACATCGAGTGCCATACGCTCGATGCATTTGAGCGCAATGGGGGTGTGGTGACTTTGCCCGAGATATTGCAGGAAGCGCGAGGGCGTGCAAGGTGTTGTTCTAAATCAAAAAGGATGCGACCGTTTGTGTTGATTTTTCCAGGTTGGAGTTCCAGGATTCATGCTTGCAATTTAGATCTCCTGCAATGAGCACGGATAGGCCTAAGTCTAGGAGGGACTGGGAGGGAATATCTGAACTAACAAGGCTTTTAGTCGGCGAGAGATAGGCAGGGACTAAGACAAGCGGCCTATGGCCGATGAGCGCTATTCTACACGCTGATGCCTCAATTAAAGCTAATTCAGGCACGTTAAAAGGAGTTCACTGAAGAGACTTCTTGTAGTAAATATGAGTAAGTGTGCCGTTAAACGGGCCGGTAAGCCTGCCTTTCGGACTAAGTTGTAGCTGGCGATTTTAGAATCGCGCTGGAAACGTTTGAGAAATGTTTCTTGGATCTATTTATATAGTATATCTATATTGTGTGCGCGATGGAAATCCGCGATTTCTGCCTTTTGACCCCTCATGCCGTCTGCATTGAAAAATGCGATAACTAGAGATCTAGGTTTGACTCTTGCTTTTGATTTTTTTGAACTCTTTTACTTATTTAATACTAAGAGAGACAGTGACGGACTGTCATAATTTAACATTCATTTATTTATTTATTTATTTGGTCGACCAAATGGCGTCTACTAGCGCCATGTGTTATATTAAGCCCCCCCCCCCCGGGGGGGGGGGGCGGGCGCGGCGCGAATTTTATAAGGGAGGGCTTTCAGCTCCCCGATGTTAATATTCGAGGGACAGGTCATCGGCGATGCTGGCCCCTGCGGATGGAATGGCCAACGCGATGAGATGGTGGGAGAAGGTACGATGGGCACGGGCACGGGGGTTGTGGGCACGGTGGAGATTACCGCGGCTTTAGTTGGTGCGGGCTGCGTTGGTCGGGACGATTGCGGCGCGGTGGAAGGTTTTACCCATGCGCTTACGGCGGGCACGGGCGCGGATTTCGAGGACGCCGGCGCGTATTTGGCGCCACCCCACCTAGCGGTGGTGGTGATTTGCAAACGTCCGACTTGAACGAGAGCGCAAGCCGAACTGATGGATGCATCTATGAAACGCTTCCAATACAACAAAATCAAACATGTGAATGGTTATTTACTTACGTTGGACGGATTGTTGAAAGCGATGTCGCTGCAGCCGCCCCTGTCGTAGCGCGACATGCAGTTCTCGTTAATTGTTTCAATTATGTCGTCCATATGGAGCAGGAAAAGCTGGAAAACAATTATAGTAACTTCTAAAAAAATCTATAGTTACCGACTGCGCCTGCAAAATAGGATTTCGTTTGCTATCTGTATATTTTTTATTTCCTTATAATTTTTAAACGATTCAATAAATTATACATATATAAATTTATCTAAGTCACAAGAAAGTCGATGTGTATATCCATTTTAAGAATCCGCTTAGCGGGGACGTATCGCGGGTTTCAAGAATTTTACGAATTGAAAACTGTATCCATTTTCTAAGTCGTATGAAAAATTAGATTAACTAAACACATAGGCTACAAAATATACAAATTTCGCGATTGAGTAGGTTTAATCAGGCGTGGAGTCCTGTTATTTCGAAGGATAAAAAATAACCTATATGTTAATTAAGGTTATAAATTATGTTTTGCTAAACTTCATCGAAAATTTTATTTTTCGTGACAGATTAACAAATATTCAAACACACAATCATTCAAATATTTGCTTATAATTATTATTATTATATAAACATCTTCATAATTTGTCTAATTTTCGTTCTCCATAATCTGACACTGAAAAGTGTGGTCAAGAATGTTAAGAATTTAATAGTGTAAATTCTAAGCTAAAAAAGTCCTTAACCAAGCTAAAAAGCTTTCTAAGCTAAAATCGGTCTAAACGTACCTTAAAAGATTTTAATAACGACCGTGCATATGCATGTACAGTTTTGGCCACAAATATTGAGCATCCTTTAAATTCTGCACGTGTACAAAATGAGGAACAAAAAACATTTTTTTGTTATTACGATATTTTAAATATTAACCAGAACTAATTAAACAGATTTGTTAAGAGAACTAATTAACCAGACCGTAATTAGCAATAAGAATTTTTGCGCAATCAAATTTGTCATCATAACATTTTTGTATTTATTCATCAGTTCGCTACTTTCGCTCGTCATTTACACAACTAGCAGCCTAGTGCTCTAGTTGTGTTTTGCTTTGTTACACTGGCGATATTTTGTGCTTAGAGAAACGTGTGCAAATCCAACTTGCGAGGAAGAGAAATCACAAGTAGATATATCAAAAACTGTGAAATGTTCGCGCTCTATGCTTTATAACGATTTGCTGCCACCGGATCGCATAATAAAAGGCACAGAAGACGGTCTATATACCGTTTCTATAGACGGTCAGGATCGAAAGTTTTCAGAGAGTTATTAAAAAAAAGGAAATAAACTTCTTCAAAATTCGCTGCTAAGTTATCGTCACAATAGACCAACTCCTAGGCAAACCATCCGTATAGAATTCCAGGAAGCTGGATTTAAGGGCAGTGAAGCAAGGAAGAAACCTTGGTTCTCCTGTAACTACAAAAAGTCTTATTGTGAATGGGCCTTAAAATACCAAAGTTTTAAGCTGAAAAAGACTGGTCAGTATGTTGTTTTAATTACATAATACCCATAAACATTCTGGATGTAAAATATTTCCGAAATTAAATGCGTCACTTGACTGGATGTATAGGTTTTTCTGTACTTAAGATTTTATAGTACACCCGACGTGAGTTTTATGCAATACCAACTAGGCGAAGAACTTAATCCTGATCGTGTGGTACCTACTATAAAACACGGCGGTGGCAGCATAATAGTTTAGGGCTGTATGACGGACAGACGGTCCGGAGTTGGCGAAATATTCCTATGTGAGGGACGTATGGACTTTACAAAATACTTGAATGTTCTCGAGTTGACGTTGATCCCCTCATTTTCTAAACTTTTCAACGATACAAAAATCGATGGCATTAAAATCCGGCATGATAACGTGTCGCGCCATAAATCAACAGGAAAATAGCAAGGTTCTGAGAAAACTCCATCGAGCTTCTGGAGTTGTCCACCCAGTCTCCAGACTTGAGCCCCCATAAAACGTTTATGGAGTTCATTAAAGCACAAAGTTAGGCGCTACGCTATAAACACCAAAGAAGAGCTAAGATTTCGCCTGAGACAAGAATGGAGTATGTCCGGAAGACTGTAGAAAACTTGTTAGCTCTCTACCGAAAAGAATTATTGCAATAAAATAAGGAAAGGACACAAAATATTGCTCGAAAATATAATGTTATAATGGGTGCCCTATACTTTTGACCAAGACTGTATATGTATGTAATAGATAAGTTAATCATATAATAGGTATAGGATAGAAGGTATTTATATAAATAACAAGATTCATTGTTTGTTTATGTTATACGTGTGTTAATTCGTATAGAACACAGGTTGTTCAATATTTACTTGGCAAGATTGCCTAATGTCGAACAAAGCTAATTAGAGTATTGTTTTGTGATAAGGCCGTTGACAAATATAACATTGTTGCAATTGTTAACGCAGTTATCGTAATTTAAAACACGCACGCACGATTGCACGCACGCACGCATGCACTCACGCACGCACAAATATATATATGTGTGTTATGAGTGGGACGCCTGTTGATAAACGACACACTGGCAATATTGCCCTAAGACCAGAACACAGCAGTTTTTAAATAGCTTCTTATTTGTAGAATAACTAAATAATTTATCATTTCTCTATACTCTACTATTGGTAATATTAATCGACCATTCTTTAATCATTGTAAAAACTCTAAATTTTGTAGCGATTCGATGTTTAACGTTTTTATTGTGATTCGTTGGAACTATTATACGCATGGATCATACAGTTTCGAATTGTTAAGGCATTCAAGTAATGCCAACGTGCAATGACGCGGAATTAGTATCAATGCAAAATGTTTGACCGGCATTACCGTTTATCAGTCGTAATACGGTGAAACGTTAAACCACAATGGTAAACGAATCAGTCTTGAGGTATTTGAAACAAGGGAACGCTGGGCGGCATTTTTATATTTTTATGTTATTCACTGTGTGGTAGATTGTAGTGAACGTACACACGTAAAGTACGTCAGGCCATGGTAATCCTAGTGATCTCTGCGAAAGACCTGTGAAAAACCCAACAGTGGAACTCACTCTAAGTATAGGGTCTATTTTTATTTTACTACTCCACTACAGTCTGCCTAAGTATATAAAAAAAAATTATGTAACATCCTCTTAGCATGTTTATATATTTTCACCGTAAAACGGTAATACCTGATGGAACGAAACGTTGGCGCCGTCCGCTACTCCTTGTATTTCCTTCACGTAATATGGATACCTTTGTCTCATATTACCCAGGGTCTTGTCGTAAGCATCGCGCCCGGCCGCTGTTTTGTATTCCTTCTCAAAAGCTTTCAGGCCTTGAGAGGTCTCAAGGAAACTTTGGATAATCGAGGCGAAGTTTCGACCCTGGAATTGTTATTTATTTATTTACTATAAATGCTTATTTAAATAAGAGTTTAAAAAAAAAGTTAAAATAAAAAACTCTGACCCAAAGATGTTCCTTTCCAGGGGTTAAATGGCTTAAGAACCCTTGTCGCAAACTAGTTTAAAATGAGCTCAGTATTAGGTTATCAAGACATAGCGAGTTATCAAGTAAAACTAGATATATTTTAATGAAAGCATATCGTTACAAAAGGTAATCGGAAAAGTTGTTGTTAAATTTATAGAAAGTTATAAGCTGTTAAATTAATAATATAATTATTTATTCAAACAGTAATCATAAATGACGAGACAAAGACAAATATTTATTGCTAAATAATAAAGAAAACATTTAAGTATTAACCGACCGAAATCGACCATATATAACCCTGACTTACTACTACTGTACTACATTAAGCCTATAAGAGTGCCAGATAATATAGGACTAAGGTAGTTATAGATTGCATTACAAAACGAGGTCATTATAAATTATGTAGATTTTTCAAACAGTTGTGCAGTCAATCAATGCTCTGACAATTTGTGCCAAAGAATGTAAATAAATAAATACATTGATAGGTTATCGTAACAAAAAAAATTCGACGCCTTAAATAATTATATATATTGGCACTCCCAGTCTGAGTCGATATCATATCGATCCACGATGTGTTTCGTCAATAGTAATTATAGTAATTGAAAATGTTGAGAAATATAGAACATTAGAAATATTTGGGGTCGTTATGATTTATTCATATTCGTTCACTAATGGGTCAAAGGTCTTATTTCAAAGTAAATGCAATCACCAAATTTCAATAGCGGGTATACATATGTATTGATATGACGATTATTAATGAATAATCGTCATATCAATACTTGAAACTGATTCGAATTTATTATAACCTTTTAACTATCAACTTTGATACAAATCGGTATAAGACCAATTAATAATTTGTATACATATGACTTCTGTCGCTTGCATAGCTAAGTAGTTAGCAATGGATGTAGTAACATGAAGAAAAAAAAATCAATGAGACTGTTATTAGCAGCGTGATAATATCAGAAACTTATAGCGAATAATTTAAAAATATAGGTAATTAAAACTAAAAATAAAACATCGCTATTGTTCCCGACAGTAATTTAGTTTTTCCATATACAACTATTCGTTTTAACAAAGTCAGGGAGAAAATAAATTCGCGTTGTTTCATCATCCTATTAATATTATCGCACTAGTTATTATTAATTCGCTTTATGTATATATATCGATTCGGGCTTTTAAAGTGGCTGGCTAGTGGTGGCTGGTAATTTTCACTAGTTCGCGACGCAACACCGAAAAGTATTTAAAAGTTAAGAAATATAATTACCACGTCATATCCAACTTCATAATGAGAGCCGCGAACATAGATGACAGGAACAACTTTACGTCGGCCGATATGCTTTTCGCTAGCAGAGTTACCTATAACAATAAAATACACGATATAAGACTGGTTTATTCAGAAATCATGAATAATTATAATAGCTATTCCGTTAACTTTCACCGATGTTTTACGATATTAAGCTTTTGTCTACGATTTCGCTTGTGTGGAATTTGATTTCGAGATATTTTTATCAATTTTGAAATGTTTAGGGATAAGATACTCACTTGCTGTTCTATATATGCCCAATCATATCGATTATCAAAAATTTTATTACAGAAATGGAGCAACAGTAACGAATGGTTGAAAAGTTAGTTTGTTTGTTAGTTAGTAATTTTTATTACATTATTTCGTTAATGATTCCTCACTTCCTGCGAAGGAGTCACCATTACATCTTATGCCATAAAACTTATGACATAAACAAGTTTATGTAGAAATCTAAAAACTACTGGCAGAATTACTTTTTTGTCAGATTGCTTATAATACGAATATATATATACTACATACCTATAAAAACTTTGGGCTTTGATGTAGAGCTTAATTACTGTAATCTAGTATATGGATCGAATAGGATAATACTTACAGTGTCAGTGAATCATAATAATAATTAAATTTAGATTAATGAGCTCTTAAACTGCACCATTTAATTTGATATAGAGAATCAAACGAAATTAGTCTATTTTTTAGTTTTAGATTTGACTCCCACCACACATTAATAATTCATTTTACCTCTAGAAAAAATATTATTCTTGTAATCACCAGGAGATTACAATAAGCAAACAAAACATGTAATATAAAAAAAAAACATCAATTCCTACTTGGATAAAGAAAAATTTTATTTTAGTTGCTTTTGATTTACAATTCCCAAATTTATATGCCGCTAAACCCATATATAAGATACATGATATATTTTTTTCTCCCATATTAAACTAAAATGATTTAAATAATTTAATTAACGAACTAATATTTGTAAGAACTCTGTTAACGTCAAGTGTCATCCATTACAAGCTTATAAAAATGTAATTGAACATGAGTGGATGAATAAAAAGTATTTTATTAATGGTTCAAAGATTATTTTTATACATCTTGTATAAAAATATAGATGAATAATGTGAACTAATAGTAAAAATTGAAAAAGCACTAAATTTCCCAAGCAACGACTTCTTCCAGAGAACGATTAACATAAACAATTTTCGAACAAAAGCAAAACAACACTGTACTCTTTTTTTTAATTCTATAACACAAAAAATGAAACCGTAGAAATATCGCACTAGTATAACATCGGTAGCGTTCACTCTTACCGTTTGTTTCCCTCATTCCGATAACGACATTCGAAAAATATTAAAGGATATTAGTCAATTTTAAACGTTAAACGTAGTGGAGATCTTCTTATGGTAAAGGCGCGATCGAGACTGCGCAGAGTTTATAATGCTTTACTCATACATAATATACTTGTACGGAATGATAGCGAACAAGGACGCACTGAAACGCTAGACGGCGAAATGTTATGTAAAAAGATAATAATGCACTTTGAATTTTGGCTAAATGTTTTAAAAACATTTAATATTTATGAGACATCGACTAATAACGACGAATATGGTAAAAGAATTTTGGTTTCTTTCGACATTATAAAATAAATGGCTTGTAGATCTTCACATCAAATGCCAGAGTCTTTTGGGATTTAGAACAAAACAAACTCGTTTGTATTTGAGTTATTAAAACATATTAATAAGGGTTAAGACAACATAAAAGCAATATAAAGAATAAAATGATGGATTGGAGCACTTGGCTCATGTTTACTCCAATTAGGTAAGACAGACATTAACTTTCCGCGAGATTTCGAAACTTAACTGCGAACGTTGAAGGGATGTTATTGAAACAATACATTTGTAAGCACCTTCAGATATTCTCAAAAAAATTTCGATGTTAAAATCTAGTCAGTCAAATCTGGTCAATTACTTTTTGAAGATACGCTGTGATTATTATTTAAATACATTTTATAGAAAACCTCTCTGCCTCCAAACGTAGACAGATTTGAGAAGTATGTAAAACAGCGTACACTTTTGCAGATTCCCCCTCGGGTGACACAATTTCTTCCGCCAATCGGTAATAATAAACTATTTCTAAAGTTTGTATTTAGATATGATCAATAGAATCAATAGAATGGGTAATTACTCCGCAAATATTTTGTATTCTTTTTTAAATTATGCATCTTACATTATAAATTGTACAGATTGTAAACATTCCAGTAGTACAACTTTAGGAACGTTTATATAAAATTAGTGCCGATTCAAACAATTTGGGTGCAAATAGGTAAAATAGGCAGTGAATTCCGAACATTCTGCATTCTTAAGAACAAATAAAAAGTTACTTCAAAATTACTCGTTAAAATAAATGAAAATCTGTGTTTCGGATAATTTGGTTTTGATTTCTAGATATATAAAATTTTGATTTATTCTTAATATTTTTATTTTTTTTATTTAATGATTACTAAGTATAAGTCAAGGTTTTAATGTAATAATAAAATC
>DWHO01001684.1:0-14806 GCA_018247575.1 Eurytides lysithous rurik | reverse complement strand
ACGAACAAAATGTAAAAATGACGATTCAAAAGTGCTTGTAAAGGCCTATTTGAATAAACATAATTTGATTTGACATACCAAGACTAAATGATATAAATTTGCAATATGCAATTAACACATAATTTTTTGACATTTGATTCTAAATAGTTACCTCATGTACCTTATCTTCAAAGTTCAAGGTTCAGTAACAATAAAATTTGTAAGGTAAAAAATATTCTTTATAGTTGTCTTCGGAAGTATTACATAACACACAAAAAAAAATCAAACTCATTAAGAATCAACTCTTTTTAGAAAGTTGGTTAAAAAATAATATGAACATATTATCATTACCTAATCTATCAACTATACTAATGATGGTGCCAATCTTTGTAGTCTCTTGTGAGGGCAGACTGATTGCGAGATCTTCAATTGGTGGTAGATCATCTAGCCCCAATTCTCCATGCACTTTTATAGGCTCCACCTTTCCTGTCTTCTCACCACCATTTTCATCCCTTCAACATGTAACAAATAATATTAATACATTTAGATAACATAGTGTCACTCTTATTCAACTTGAAATATTCTAATCATATAACACAAACAATACTGAAGCATATTTATAACTTGTTTTTCAGAGTAATTATAAAGTATGAAACACATATAATTAAAATTTTTAAAAATCTGTTTTTTATTTTTTTGTAATAAACATTTTTATAGGCAGATCACAATTTTTTTTTATACAATTTGATAACTTTTTTAATTAATATGGTGATTGGTTTTTAGTTTTCAAACTCATGTGATAAGCAATAATATTTATTAAATCACTACTATCAAACAATGATAAATAAGGTATAAACAAAATGTAAAATGAAATTTAGATAACATAAATTAGTAAATGCAAACTTTAACTCATTAATTCTGTTAATGTTCTATATCAGAAAAACTTTAAAATATTAATTTTGCTGAAATTATACATAAATATTTATGTAAGAAATATCTCATATACCAAACCAATTATGTTAGATTATTGAACAGATTAGAAAGGACATACATTTTTATGTGTCAATCAATAAATTAATCATGACTGGACTTCATTGCTTATTCAAAATGCAAAATTTTCTTTGATGACAACCTGCTGAGACCTGGGTAATATTTTATTTAGTCATATGTATAAATAGTTAATTTTGTATAGTGATATGAATAAAAAAAATGTTAATTTGATGACTTTAAACATTTCTTAAGAATATTTCTTGTTTACTTATCTCATTATTTCTTTGGATTCTAATTACATTACGGCGGCGACATCGGTTTTACTTGAGTGAAGGTCATGGGCATAAAATACAATGACAGGTACATAAAATGTAATAAAAATCATTATTAAATGAAACAACTGTCCTCCTTACCCACTAGATATATCTTCGATACTTTCCACTCGTTCCACCGAACCATCTTCATCGCTGGAACCACTCGATGAACTCGAGTCTGAATCACTATCAAAATCTCTATATTCTGTTACCTCATACTCAACAATACCACTCTCTGAATTATCTATAATCATATGTCTAGTGACCTCAACATTTTCTCTATCCGATGCGGTAGACAAAGGACCATGAGCACAAGCATTGATAATATTATTTTTTAAAACCATTTCACTAAGTTCGGGATTATCAGAGTCCTCGTTAGTAATTTGCCCTTGCGATCGACTTTCTGTCTGCTCCGATTCTGAATCTGATGTGCCGTAGTCAGCCACCAAACTCTGGGACACGTTTTTATTATTGCTTTCGTCGTGTTTTTCCATCGTGGTGTATAATTTAAAAATACTAATCTATTTGGTATCCAAATATTTACAACAAAAATAGAGTATACTCTATATGTTAGTGAATTTTACTAAAAAGAAAAACTTCTTTTGCTTTATGTAACCATACTTGACCAAAAGAGCACATGTACTAGAATTGGATTCGATTTAGGAAATAAAGCAAACGCAAACGTGAAAATGCAGAAAACAATCACTCAACGAAATTATGACAGACTCCTAGCACAGATAATACATATAAAGCTTATGTCAACAAGCAGAATTATTTGGCTTTGGATACACGTAATCTAGAAACATTTTAAAATTATTTTCTTTTATATTCTACTTTCATTTAAAAAAAATTAAAAGATTTAAAGTAATTTTCTGTTTTACACAAAACACATGTAGTATTAACGGTTAAAAAATAGAAGATATATTTTGCTAGTTAATTAGGGATACGCTAAAACCGTTCTATGTTGACATTATTATCGAATTATATTCAATGGGTCATCGCTTTCTGAATTATATGCATACGCTTCACATATTCCTACAGCTTACTGGAAACAAGTTCATACAAATACATACGTAACGCTGATGCTGTATCGATATTTAAAAATGCTCATTATATCTATCTGTTTTAAATAGAAATATTATGAGAATGTCGGTAAGACATTTTAAGTATATAAAAATATATTCAGTTGGTATGAGCTAACAGAATTTATTTCACAATTCTTGGGAAATGTACCGACGACGCCCAATAACCCATGTTACGTGATTCCGACGACTAATCGATGCTATGCGATGATTAAGTGACTGCACGACCACGAAATGGATGATTAGCTTATGCACCATGCAAATGATGGCTGACTTTCAAAATTGGGCCAATGTGTATATGAATTTAAACGGATATAGCATTTTTGATACTATTGAGGTAATATTTACTGAAAAAGAACATTGCAATACCTTACCTTCCTTACCAAAACTTCCTATCGTATGATCATTATTTTTTTGTGACATAAACAAAGCCTAACGAAAATGATTAAAAGGAAAATAGTTTTAATATACAAGGCCGTGTAACCCGGCAGTACAAGTTCACTGTAATTGATGCCAATAAGTTAACAATCAGAAAAATATGTGTGTAATTAAATCAAATAAATATAGATAAAATTATTCCTTCTGTACTACAAATATTATATAAGCCATTTGAGGTAGTGGTCTGAGCCATGCTGTGAAATACTTTTTTATTTTTTAACCATTACACATTACGTGTTGTTATTTTTTTATATAATTTATAGGAGCTTTTCTATAGATAAAAATAACAAAACGTCAGTCACTTCAATAAATATAATTAGCAGTTTAATTAAGTTGAAAGAACTTCAAAGGATGTCGCCGAAGTAAGATAGTACTTAATAAACTTTCATACATGATTAGTAGTAATAAAAGGAGTTTTTGTTCAATGTTGAAAATGAAAAATTTGAATTGTATTTATACAGATTTATTAGTGAAAATTACAAAAATCATTTTAATGTATATATGTATGTAAAAGATTTATCACTTTGAATAATTGAGCTTCAATCTTATTTACATATCTCATTCTTGAAACTGCAAAGCGGGAAGTAATTTTCCCTCGCAACTTCCAAAGCCAATTCGGACTCCATTTTCACTTAGGCAATAACCCCGCAATATGACTGTGTCGCCATCTTGCAAAAATTTTCTCTCTTCGCCATTTAACAAACGCAGGGGTTTCGTTCCTTTCCAGCTCAGTTCCAACATACTTCCGTAGGAGTCGGAGGTCTAGGATTAAAACAAGTCAGTAATCATTAGCAATGACAATAACTCAATCATATTATAACAGTTGGTTGACGCTAAAAATATTCAACACGACAGAGTTTCGATACACATAAAAATGTCTACAAAATGTACTTGATATAATATTTGTACATTTTTGTTAGTAAAAAAAATTTAGCAAAGACAACATCACGTACGTAACGTTTCATATCTACGAATATGTTACAGGGACAATAATTAAAATCTTAGATATGTGATGTTAATTTATTTAACTAGTTAGACGCAACGACTTCCGATAGATGTTTGAAGTCTTGCAATTTTCGGTACATGTTTCAAGAACGATCAAACCGATGAACGAAGGAGCTGTGTCGATGTAAGTTTTATTGAAACTCATTCAATTCGTCACAAGTTTTTATGTAACGAATATATGAATCAAGACTTAAGCCTTCATTATAACGACGGTAGAAAGCAATTTTGGCGTATCTCGAAAAATCCAACTTTACACCACAGCCAAAAAACGACTGTAAAATTTTTTTACTCATACATTTATAACGATAGAAAGTTGAAATTTGTGAAAGATATATGTATTATCTTTCTTTACTTTAAAGCTTATTTGATACAGTTAACTTTAATATCCTAAATTGATTATGGAGATTTTTGAGATACGACAAAATCGCTTTCTACCGTTGATATAATTATGACCTTAGCACAAAAGAGGCCTTATGTACACTCACGTCACCGCTGATCGTCCCCGACCCCAGTAAGTCTCCTGGGCGGAGATTGCAACCGGTGACAGTCTGTTGGGCCAGCTGTTGCTTCACGGTCCAGTACAAAAAGCGGTAATTGGAGCGGCTTATGGTCGTCGCCACTGGTGAGGTCTCCGCTACGAATGGAATATTGGAAAACGATTACACCATTTATATATTTATACCTACAAAAAGGAAGAGGGTGAAATCTGACAGAGTCAAAGTTTATTTATATTTACGCCTATTTTACAGCCTATAGTTCACGGAAAAGGTGAAATTTGACAGTCATAGTTTATATAATTAAAATAAAATAGATTTGGCGAAATCTGAAGTTTTTGTATGTTATTCATAAAAAAATATATAATCAATTGAGTAAGCGAGTTTATTATTTACGTTTACATTACGTGTTCATACTATCGATGTCTAACATGTGATTTGTCAAATCAAAATGACACTTTAAAAAAACTATATTATTCCATGAATAAAGAAGCATACTCTTCGAAAACAAAATTCCTTTGGCTAGTAGACGATCGCTTTTATTAATAATCCTTCGTATTTGACGTTATTATCGTGTGTTGTTCATATTGTAAAAGCTTCTGACGGCTTCATTTTAGTTGTTTTTTTTCGCTCACATATCTTAAAGGTTGTTAAGGGACATAAAAATTAAATTAATCTAGTTGAAATTGAATAATTTAAGTTTTATATATATGTAGTGTTACTCTTTTGCAAAGACCGCGAAGTGGTTATGGGGTGGAACCACTGCATGCCAATAATTCTAGCATTAAGCAGTAATGTAGTAAAACTGTATTTCTCTTTGTAGTAAAATGTTGCCAGCGTTATGACTGGGCATTAAGATGTACAATCATAAAGCTATGAATACATGCTCAGCATATGGCGATACAGGTTTTGTGCGGCACTGTGCTATGGGTAGGCATGTCACTTACCATCAATCGTACAAGTTGCTCATCTGATCTCTCCACGTCACTTTATTGCCTAAAAAAATATACACAAAACATTTATATTTTAAGATCAATTCGTAGAGCTATAAAATTTAACATACGTTTCAAATCGACTTCCAAATTTATGTCGAAGTTGAATTTGTCGTCGTGCCTCAAGTAGGGGAATGGCGGTTTGTCCTGAGGGTAGTTGTCGACGATGAAAGGGCGCAGCGCTTCTATCGTCACGATCCAAGGCGATATCGACGTGCCCACGTTTTTAGCTGTGAACGGCCCAAGGGGCACGTACTCCCACTTCTGGATGTCCCGGGCTGGAATAAAACAGTCGAATTTCACTCGAAGTATGATCTAAAACGCTTATCCGTCTATTATTATTTATATATTTTATCTGTATATTATTCCTTTTTTATGGGGCATGCGTCAAACGAGTAAGTGGTTCACTTGATGGTACGCGATAAGCGCTGCCCATAGTCAGTTAGTATAATATAAAAATGGTAGAATGATTCAGCTCACCGCTCCAGTCGTTCATGAGGACGAAACCGAAGAGTTTCTCCTCAGCCTGCTTCGCGGTGACCCTTTCGCCGAGCGCTGTCGGCGGTCCTCCCACGAAACAGGCCATCTCCAATTCAAAGTCCATTAAACGACACGGCCCGAAGTGAGGCTCGGCACCTGAAGAAAGGGAGCTTTTCGTTTATATAATAAGAATATATAACCACGATTATTAGCGTGTCAATCAACCCTGCAAACACAGGACTTCACCACTTACCGTCAACAGGCAGTGTTTGACCATAAGGCCTATGAATTGGCGTGCCAGACACAACTATTGAACTGCTGCGACCGTGGTAGCCGATAGGTATATGTTTCCTAAAAAAAAAATAGGATATTTTTTTTATAAATTATAATCTGTATATACATTTTACCATTTTTTAGCGACCGTTTACTCCTAAGACATTTTAAAATACCATAACTATGGCGTCTCGATGTGAATGATGTGTTTGGATTCTATAGTACTGTAAAGCGAAGCTCGTCAGGCTACGACTAATTTACTTGGAATTTTATGTTATTTCAGAAAAAAAGAGTTGCCAGTATTTTGTAAGAAAGCCTATGTATTATGTTCTACCTTTTTAAATACGTTTACTAAGTAGTTACGAGTAAGTAAATATTACTATTGACTATGGCATCACAAATCAGACGGAATTATGAATAAGTAAGTCAACAGATCATTAAAAAATATTACCAGTTGGACGGAAGAGCGTTTTCTTTGCCACGGAACATTATGCCGACGTTAGTAGCGTGATGTATAGACGAATAGAAGTCAGAGTAATCGCCAATGTCTGCTGGTACCTGCATCTTCGCTTCACTCTGTTTGATAAATGCTCTATGGAAAGAAGAAATAGTCTATGATTTCCATTTTTAAATAGTTAGTCCATATAATTTCATTGTCGTAAAGATGTATTCTTTTTGTTTTTATTTATTAAAAATGACTCATTCATATTTTCACCTTTCCCTGAGGCCCGCGTCATTTTGTAACGTTGTGTTGGAAACGTCCAGAAGGTTTTGTATCGTGCTCCTAGCTTCGATCCAGTGCGGTCTCGTTAATCCCATAAAAGAATTAAGTCTTTCCTCCTGAAATTACATAGCCAGTCATTTTTGATCTTCAAAACTTTCAACGTGTTTATTCGGTGTTTAAACAAATGATTGTATTATGTTTTGAATTTATGTGATTATGTATGGAATAAATAAAGCGTTATTATTTTTTTATATATTTTTTTATTGATGACCGTTTGGTCCAGATGCTAAATTATTGACTTTGGCGTCACAGGTCGTGGGTTCGATTTCAGTCCGGAGCAAATATTTGTACGAACTACAAATATTTGTATCGTATCTGGGCGTTTGTCCGTATAAAATTTATGTATGTAAAACGCCCTTATAGCACAAGATATTTCTATCTTACAATAGGGGTAGCAAAAGAAAAGAAAGAAATTTTTAGTTATTGGCCATAGAGATAAAAAATCGTACATCTAGATGCAGTACAGGGCCAAACAAATTCTGTGTTATACTATTATTGTTGCTATGGGCAGACCTGTCGCTTATCATTAGGTAGACTAACTTGTTTCGTCACTTTATTTCCTAAAAAAGATTCATCACACCTACAACCTTTTAATGCATTTGACATTAAATAGATCAAGAATAATATTTTGGTCGAAGTTTTGGTCGTTCGATCATTTTTATTCAGTGCCCTTTATATCGACTAGGTATATAACCAATGTAAAAAAAATAAAAACACGATTTTGACAATTGTATTAAATACCTTGTTAAAACAATAAAGACAATCGTGCCATACAGCAAGGCAGGCTAAAACTTAGACAGGTGACAGTAGAAATGGAATTACATAAATCAGTCATTGAAATTATTCGCATGACCTTAGGCATTTTTATTTGTATATCATTATCGTAACTGTCCCATAGATTATATGAGTATTGCGCGTGGTTAACTCGTATTTGGCCATCTACGTAACGAGGTATTTCTTCGTTAAAATAATACGAGAAATCAAAATTCGTACCTACAATTCCTTCAGGATTCTCCATACACATCATTTGAAAACATTAATGAAAAAGAATTATTAAAAACAAATTTGCCAAATTTACATATGTTAGTCTTTTATTTATTTTGATGTTTTAAGACTCATTTAGATTTCGAGAATTGAGAGTCATAATACAGGTACTTTGCACTTTTATCGAACCTAAGGCTAGTCAACATTAAAAATTAATTTAATACATTTTACAGAAAAATTAAGTTATTTAACTTAATTTTCTACTTAGTTTAAAAATTCTACTTAGTTTTAAACTCATGTTCGCAGTGCAAAGCGCAATTAGAATGAAATTTCTGAGGAAACCTTAATCTTCTGAGGAAGCCTTGCCATATACCGTTTACAACAAAAATACGCATAATTAGAGAGAACTCAAAAACTACTCATCAAATCTCGCTTAAATTTATATGGGACCATACGCCAATTTATATGGGGTCATCAAAATCGGTACACCCAGTAAAAATTTATGAGGTAACACACATAAAAAATACACTCGAATTGAGAAACTCCTCCTTTTTGAAGTCGATTAATAAAAGTCGAGCATTAATGGGTTAGAAAAAAAAATCGAGTTAATATTAACTTAACTTGTTACGTGTCATGGAAAAATCTGTGTTCATCACTTAACCGTCACGATTAGTGATGTTAATGATATCATGAGAAAAGTCATTTTAAAGCATCATTTAAAACCATATAAGTTTTTTTACAAACACGTCAACCGTTATCGTAAAAACATATGTGTAAATTAACTAAATATTTATAGATCATGGTGGAAAATAAACAATTTGTTATCATCTCATTAAAATATTCAAGTTGACACCGGTCCGATACGAATGTCGTATTTTGTTTTTTAGCATTTACTATATTGTTAAGAGCGCTTTTCGATATAGAATTCTGTTGAAGTTGAAGTGATAACTAATAATGTTGTCTAATAAATGTGCTGTTATTGAAATGTAATAAACATTGTGTAATAAACAAAGCCACGAGTCGATTAAATCGACGTAAACAACATATTAGCATATTGGTCACTTACCTTAAAAACTTGTTGTTTGTCTTTTAACAAGGGTCCAGTGAATAAATGAGAGACAACGTTTAGGTCGAGGATCCATTCACCGATGGCAACACCAATGTGTCTATCCGCCTGAAGAAAAGAAAAAAAAATATATCCTGCCTCATAGCATGGAAAATGTGGCAAATAATAAATTAATCAGTCGTCTTAAAAAGTCACTATTAGACAGTGCTTAGAATGGATGGAACAATAAAAATCACATTTATGACATAACTGGAATATTTTGTGCATAAATTTGCCTTTCACTGTGATAAATAAATTCGCAACTTCTTAACTTTTCGTTATCATTATTAAGGTTATACTATAAAAACTGGTTTCCTATTGTAACCTTGAAGAATTAGAAACAAATTAACGAGTTACTAAATAAGGTCCATCTGAAGTTTAAGTTTCGGAAGTGATGTGTTTTTCGACCGTACTATTACTGTTACATCAATAAATTATAAAAATATAATAAATAAAAAAAAAACAAACAGCATACACCACATTTTGAAGTGTCTTAAAATAAATATAAAAAAAATTAATGCTTTAAGGGAAAAAAAGTATCCCTAGAAAAAAATTATACAGGACACCATTTTTATTTGCTTCGTTTTCAGAAGAAGAAATCTTACGCTGTGTGTCTTAAACTTGACTGAAGTAGATGCTTTTAGCCTATGCGGCTCTATAAAGTTTTGCATTTTGTATGATATATCATTAAATGTTATATAGACATGTCACTAGCAGGGATTATGCGCTAAGGGTTGTTGGTGCCTGGTATGCGGTCCGCCCCCAAGTCCAGCTACTCGGTTTCATGGAGCGTGTAAAACAGTGTGGTTTCACCGTGTTTTCAGACGAGGACGAACTACAGTGCCTTGTGTGGAAATCTTACGAACACAGTTAATTTACGAGACATTGATAGATTCTGCGTACTATCCACCCACCCAAGTAAGGAAAGACATCTCGCACCATAATATACATTTGAATCTGTAAGATAAGTAAAAGCATTTACTATCAGAGATTTGAGATCATTTTCGGCAAGAATCATTTGGAAAGATTTTTTTATGAAGTAGGCTAAAAAACGAGTAAGCGGCTCACCTAATGGTAAGAGATTACCGCCGCCCATGGACAATTGCAACATTATTAAACTTGCAAATGCGTTGCCAGCCAGTTTTAAGAGAGGGCATTTTTGAAAGAGAGAGGGAGGACGGTAGAGGGTGAGGAAAGGAGGTGTTGAAGGTAGATCAAGGTAGGAGAATAAGAGAAAGGGAGGAAGGGGGATGGACCACCGGCCACCTCACTCACGGGACGAAACGTAGAAGCAAGAACACTTCCACTCTACGCCAGTTTTCTGTGAGGTCGTGTTACTTATCCGGTTCTTATGTGCAAAGGTTATGTGCAAAGGAATTGCAATCATTGGACATGATATATGACGATGATGAGATAATCAATAGACGAACGCAAGCCTTGTAATATAAGAAGTTTGTGTCATAAGGGCATTTTAAGTTTGGGATTTAGGAAGAAATGAAGTCGACCAGAAACGTACGCGGCCCCAGTCTTAATATTGTGTGTCAGAGAATTGAATTTGGCAATTTCGAGACCCAATGTCACGGAGTCACATTCGGTCTTCTTTTCAAGGAATTGGCTGATGAGTGATAGATGACAACTTGCAACCATAACTGTTTATTTTATTTTTTTTTGCTAGAAAAAGAGACAGTGAGTATTGAGCGCCTTTAGAGCCCTGATTGATGTGCGTTACAATATTTTTTTTCAGGTTAAATTTTTTAGAGTTTGACATTTATTTTCCATTGGCAAAAGTATTCAACGAGGTAATTGGCGACAGAGAGGAGAAAATCATTGAAGTGAACTCAAAAAAATCAAAAAAAGAACATCGAGTTTTTGATCGAACAAGTGAGGGCAAAGTCAACTGCGAAAAGCGTAAGTTAAACTGTTGGGTCCTTGGGAATATCGCGTATGTAAAGCGAATAAAGATTGATAAGAGTACTGAGCCCTGAAGGATGCCTCGAGAGGTCAATTACACTTTGTGTAGAATATTTTTAATTTTTACAATAGTAGCCGCATATTAGTTATTAAACTGCCTGTACTACACTCACTGTCCTCTATTACAATACAAGTAGGTATACTACATAACCAGGAGAGGAAAAAAGCAATTTTCAATCCATATGAATTTTTGATATGTATAAAAGGTGATACCTACGCTGTCTATCAAATTTAATTATTTGTTTTTAATGGCTCATCGCTGGGTGTAAATTCCACTGTTGTTGTAATTAGACCTTAGACTTCAAATGTACATCAGGGAACTCTTTAAAATTAAACAGGCAATTTGCTGATAGTAGTTAAATTTACTTGTAATAGGTTAGAAACATATTACAAATAAATTTATATATTATATAATAAATATACTTGTCTTTCTTTAACTTTATCAGAGGTGTCTAAGCTCCGTTCCTCGTTGACGTACCGGCCCAATTTACAAAGCTAATCAACCAACAATAAAAGCTATCCTTTCGTAGCTGTACCATGTCGTCTTTGTTTGTCCTTTTTCATGTTTTGGAAATAAAGGAGTATTTTAATGAATATGTTTTTTTTTTCTTATTCGTTTCTAATATAAAAATAATTCTTATATTTTTATATTATTATACAGCAAAGTATTTCATTATATTTTATCGTTATAAAAATTGACAGTAAATTTCTGAATCCTTTTTATGTAAAAAACAAACAAATGAAAACAAATGGAAAAAATTCTATATAGGTAAAAAGCACACTTTAAATAGATACAGGTTCTGTGACCGCCGCGATCCAGTCTATAATAATTTACTAAAAGAAAAAGTAAATCTGTAACTACCTTGCAAAATGAGTCAGATGACATGATAAAGATAACTTCAGTATAACAAAGTGAAACAGCGTTTTTTTCTATGTTAAATATCATCTAAAGAAATATTTTGAAAATTGGATTTGTACTTAGAACACTTAAATTGAGAACAGAAAGGTTTTTAACAATAGTTTTCTTTTTAAATCCTGTCTCTAATCTAAATTAAACAAAAAGTAAAATATAAATATCACTTTAATTCCTTGTTGTGTTTTATTTCCATCATAAATAAAATAAATCTGTTATCGATAAAGATATTATTATTTAAGTGGAATAACTTACATTTTTTTGCGAAGTAAATACACCGTATGGAAGATTCTCGATCGGGAAATCGGTATTTGGAGAATATTCTATAAACGATTTCATTTTAACGTGTCTTAATACGCGGTTTTACACTAAATGCTTGATTTCGTGTTCGGAAAACTTGTAGCAAATGTTGTTATGTAAATATGCTTGGCGGACGAGTTATAAAGCCGGCCGGTGCGCTGTTACTGGACTACCTTATAACACATTCAAGGTCGCATTGTTGACGTACCTTTACTAACAATTCTTTTTAATTATTTTAAAGGATGTCTAATTTAAAAAAAAAAACTTTATTCGATGTTAAAAAGTATTTTATTACGCGTACAATTTTAACAACTATATAGAACAGATGTAAACAAAAGCTAAACGATAATAATTAATTTCTATTCTCAACACAAAAAAAGTAATATGTACTTTTGTCCATGTTATTCTTTTGTGTCGAGTGTATTACAGGAGTAAATTTTGTTAACAATATATATGGTATAATCAATTTGAAATGTAACAAATAAAACAATATTGATACACAATGTTTTTATTACAAATAAGAATCATTTCTTCATATTTACATGCCGAAGTTGACGTCACTCAGAGGGGAGATAATTGGGCCGCGGTAAAGAATCCTGCGACCGAACATTTTGTCCTTGTGGAGGTGTTCGCGAGATTCCTTGACTGCCTGGAAACATGCAAGAGTTGGTGTACGGCGAAAATGTTGGAAACAACACAAGCTAGACTACACACACATTAATTTTTATTTTCCATCCTTCATATTTCAACGTGCTTCCCCCACCTAGGCCATCTGCAAACGACGCCCTTGATAGTACATTTCATACCAGTTCTTACCCTCCAACTAGCTTGAATAAAGAATCGTCGTCTAAGAAGCCCGGCTCATAGTAAATATCAATGTACTTTTGCACGATACGATGAATAAGGTAACTTCATTCGATGGCAGGAATGTTGGTAATATTTTCAACTGTTTAAAGAATCTTCTATAATACAGTTGAAAACATTTTCATCACCTCCAGTGCAGGTCTATGTGCGGCATCTAATTTTTCAGACTATTTATGTTACAAAAATCTGTTAGGGACGAGGGCATTTGAATTTAAAACGCCGTACGCTAATTCTAAGCATAGATAAATAAAAGCAAATAATATTCAATGTGTAAGCTCAAAGGATTTATACATAAACGACATAACAACAAGTATATTCTCAATAAAATGTCTTTAAAACTACGGATTAAAACACCAATATATTACAGATTAATTACTATAATCTTACGTGATACATTACATGAACATATAAGAAAATTTTATGAATTTACTGGCTGCACTTGGCATGCCATGCAATGCCATGAAAAAAAAGTGTTTAGTGATATTTTTCTTGTTGTAGGAATGCATATAGGACGTATGTAGGTTTACCATTTAACTTTTGAAGACTACTAACTATTTCAATAATAGCATCGAATTGATTTATCATTAAGTTTCTAAAAGAGCTTAAAAATATATTAATATTTAAAAGTTTCGATTTCTGTAAAGGTTATGACTTTTACATCCGACAATATTAATGAAAAATTTACTTTTAGTTATATAAATTTTTAAGTTCAGGTAGAAAAATCGTTACCAGAGGTGGCATGGTATACCATTTAATACATATATAAATAATAATGACATATAAAAGTAATGCATAAAAATATTTAAAAAAAAGTTTCAAATAAGGTATTTAATCCATTTGTTTTTTGTAAGGATAAAATTTTGAATTTAATTGACACAACCCTAGTGCTTTAACCTTATTACTTCTTGATGTTATTTTGCTATTTTATCTATTAAAATCAAATAATTATTACAGAGTAATTAAGAAGAAGAAAACTGTTGATGTGTTCCTGTGGTATAAGAATTAAATGGTATAACAAAATAAGTGTTATTAAACTTTATTAATAAAACTGATAGAAGGCATTGAAAGCAAGCTGTATTTAGGACGGAAGAAGTGATCACATATTTTATACTGATGGTCCCTACACGTTTTTCATATGCAGAAACAGATAATATAATTGGAATACACAGTAAAATAAAATATAGGCTATATATCCATGTTATTAAAAATGTATACAATAACCACTCAAAACTGGAAAAATATCTTAATAAATGGGCTAACATCCTTTAGTTCCTCAAAATATTTGTCTCAACGAAATTATATAAGTTTTTATTAATTTTGATAATACTTTATAATAATCTCTAATATTATATTTAACTACTGTGTGAGAAAAACCTTAAAATGTTTTCTTTAAGGTTTTTATCACATTTTTTATAAAAGGATTTAGATACAATACCACAATTTAAAATTTAAACTTATATTACATGTTAAATATTTCTCTAAACGTTCGGAAACTACTACTTAGGCTAAATTAATTAGGAGTGAAGGTAAATATCTTAGAATATGTCATCCAGAACAATTAATGGAAACCGGCAAAGGCATTTTAGCTAGTTTTAGTATATTTTCGGAATTTAATGATTATTTTATTTATTTCTTTTGATTGAATTTATTTCTTTCTACATTTGTAAACAATAGTCCGCCAACAGAAAGCCTGAGTTACCTACTAATTAATACCTTCCTCACTTTTCTGCAGTATGGTTGGTGGGGTCCATTATCTTAAAGATAACGATAGAAAATCACAATAAACCTTATCAGTTATAAATAATAATAATTTAAAAATAAACCATATACTATAATGC